>NQVE01000126.1:0-197487 GCA_003260385.1 Cuscuta australis | reverse complement strand
TTTGCTCTGTGTACCCCAACTTGGAAGGGCTCGGAATGTCTGAGCATTTCTTGGCTTTGTTCGTTTGCCATTAGCCTGAGAGTGCTGGATGCCTGCCATCACATTATGAGCTGGTGCCTTTCCTTTCCTCTGAATACGGACCCACTGATGTGTGTTATTTGGCTTGATCTCCTTATCAGCTTGCTGCCTTACCAAGGTTGCCCCGCCGGTGAGGACTTTTCGACGGGTTGGGATTTTTGCAGCAGTGACCCCAGCGTCCACAAGTTATGCAGTAAGAAGGAAGGTCATAAGTGAGATGAATTTCACGATCCCATGCAGGAGTACGTGTCCTTTGAAAGAGTTGCAAAGGAAGAGATTCAGCATCTTCTTGCACATCTTCTTCATCAGTGATCTTTAGTGTCCTCTCAGATTCTCCTTCTGCTTCATCAAGTGCAAAATTTGATATGTATCTTGAGAGTGAGTCACTATCTTCAGCTTCATTTGGTTCTTCAAAAATGGCTATTGGAGTTTGAGAGACCTCCTCTTCTGCCATCTGAGATTCCTTCTCAGCTTTTCTAGAGTGCCTTTGGACTTCTACTTCTTTCTCCACAATTTCTGGAATAGCTGACTGTTCCGGAATTTTCTGCTGAGTTTTCCAGAATCTCAAGTTGTGTCTGATTGGAGATCTCACAAGGAGTTGTGAGGATCTCGAGCACTTGAGATTGGATCAGTCGCTGAAATTCTTCTTCTTCAGTTGCTTCCTGGTTCTGCTCTTGTGGGGGAGAGGCTGCCTTCTCTTGAACAGTTTCAGTCAGAACCATTTCGAACGCAGGTGAGGTTTCCGGAAAGATAGGGAAATCCTCAGCTGTTGTTTCCAAAACAGCTATTTCTTCAGAAGTGGGAGCCATTTGATCTTCTGTGGCTTTTGAGAAGACTGGCTTGTAGACTGCAGTATCTTCATCATCTGCTTCAAAGTCTGAAACTGGTGTAGTGGCCAAGTGTTCCAGATGCAGATCCTCATTGTTCCTTTGCCATACCAGTAGTCATCCAAGATGTCTTCACAGCAGTGGTTGACTGGTAGTCCTAGGCATTTCTTGATAATCTTTTCATTCTTCAGCTGTTGGTCCCAATCCAACAGTTGTTCTTCTGAATTTCCAACTTTCCAAGCTCTCCAATTATAGTAGAGCTGCCAGAATTTGTTGTCAGCATCATTTGTATGAGGCTGAGATGAGGTTGGAAGGCTTTGGACTGGAGGGATTTCTTCTTCAAATTGTTGAGGGCTCCGGTTTTGAATAGAGGTTTCCTCAGCAGTTTCCTTCTCCTTCAATTCATCCGAATTGACATTTTTGGATGTTGATGAAGAGTTGATCTTTCTCTTCTTCTTCCTTTGAAGTTCTCCATGGTCAGAGACTTCTTCTTCTTCTTCCAAACATACCAAGGCAAGATTCTGTGGTGCTTCAATGGAGGGAGAGGGGGACACCACTTGCTTTCTTTTGGCAGTCTTTGCCATATGGATGAGTAGGACATTATCTGATGAGCTATCTTCTGCAGTGGTACTAACACTGGCTCTGTTTTCTCCTTTGGAGGATAAGTAGTATAGCCAGTATCTTTCTCCATACTTCTTTCCTTTAGAAGCAATACCCATAGACTCCAAGATATGTCCAAGGTATAGTCCTTGACAAAGATATTTCTGGTTGGGCTTTCCCAAATGCTTTGAGATGGAATTGAAAAAGTGTGCAGCCCAGTTTACCTTAGTTTTGGTAATGAGAGCGTTGATGATGAAGGCTCTCTCCTGGGTGATGTCATCGGCATGACCTCCACTCCCACATTCGAGGCAGGCGATGACCAGTTCCAAAATCAACTTGTAATCGTTGTTCAGATCTGCTTTCTTTGCTGGGCCAGAAGGAGTTCGCCCAGAAATTCCAATGATGTTCCAGTCCAGATTTTTGACTGGAAATTTCCCAACTTCAACTCCAGAATTGGGAAGGCGAAGCTTTCTTCCCAATTTCTTCTGCGAAAGCTTCACCTTTGAGCCTCCAACAGTGGACTTGATGACTGGAAATGTCCTCTGTGGATTTTTCTTTGACTGAGCAGATTTGATTTCTCCATTTCTGTAGAATTCAAGAACTTCTTCCTCGAATTTGAGGCGAATCTCCATTTGAAGAAATTCGGAGAGTTCTTGAGCGGCTATCATCTGCAGATAGTTTTGGAAGAATGTTGGAGATGAGCACTTGGCTTCTAACTTCTGAAAGTGGACATTTGCACCGACAACCTTCATTTTCTCAGAAATTTGGGTGAAAATTTGAGAAATAAAGGCTTAGGGTTCTTGCAGGTTTTTGAGAATTTTTCGCGAAGAAGATGACGAAGAATTTTTGAGTGGGCGGTTGAGATCTGAATAGTGGCGATTGGGATTTAATGTGGGCGATTTATGCGGCTAGTGGCGATACTGTTCCCAAGGCCACGTTCCCACCCATCATTTTGACAGACGTGGAAAGTGAACTGCCACGTGCACTTTATTTAGTCTAATTGAATTAGACCAATTTTGTGAAGCAAATCGGAAAACTTGGCTTCACTTAGTGGTTTGGTGAAGATATCCGCCAGTTGTTCTTCAGTTGAGATATACTCAATTTTGATATCTTTCTTTTCCACATGATCTCTGATGAAGTGATGCTTGACATCAATGTGCTTAGTGCGAGAATGATGCACTGGGTTTTGAGAGATGGCTATGGCACTTTGATTGTCACAAAAGATTGTCACTTCCTTTGTTTTGACTCCATAGTCCAGTAGTTGTTGCTTTAGCCACAAAACTTGAGCACAACAACTGCCAGCTGCAATGTACTCTGCTTCTGCTGTAGATGTAGAAATGGAGTTTTGTTTCTTACTAAACCAAGAAACAAGATTTCCACCAATGAATTGACAAGTACCAGATGTACTTTTCCAGTCAACTTTGCATCCGGTAAAGTCAGAATCTGAGTATCCACTAACTCAAATGAATTGCTCTTACCATACCACAAACCCATGTTCTGAGTTCCTTTGAGGTATCTGAGAATCCTTTTAGCTGCTATCAGATGGCTTTCCTTTGGCTTTGACTGGAATCTGGCACAAACACCTACTGCATATGAGATATCCGGACGGCTTGCAGTAAGGTAAAGTAGAGATCCGACAATCCCTCTGTAGAGAGTTTGATCTACATCCTTTCCATCTACATCCATATCAAGTTTGGTGGATGTGCTCATGGGGACAGAAACGGATGACTTCTGATCAACTTTGAACTTCTTGATAAGATCCCTTGTATATTTTGCTTGATTGATGAGAGTGCCTTCACTTCTCTGTTTGATTTGAAGGCCAAGGAAGTAGTTGAGTTCCCCATCAATGTCATCTCAAATTTTCCTTGCATGAGAGTTGAAAACTTGGTGCATAGATCTTCCTTCGTTGAGCCAAATATGATATCGTCCACATAGATCTGAACTAATAGGAGATCTTCTCCATCTTGTAGCTTGAATAATGTCTTGTCAATTACTCCTTTGGTAAATCCATTGTCTATAAGAAATTGAGACAATGTATCATACCAAGCTCTTGGTGCTTGTTTGAGTCCATATAGCGCCTTCTTGAGTCTATACACCTGATCTCCCTTGGTGTGTAACTCAAATCCTGGAGGCTGTTCTACATACACTTCTTCCTCTAGGTTTCCATTGAGAAATGCGCTTTTGACATCCATTTGATAGACTTTGAAGTCCTTGTGAGTAGCAAAGGCTAGAAACAGCCTTATAGCTTCAAGTCTAGCAACTGGAGCGAAGGTTTCATCAAAATCTATACCTTCTTCTTGACAATATCCTTTAGCAACTAACCGGGCCTTGTTTCTGACAACAACGCCGTTTTCATCCATCTTGTTCGGAAGACCCACTTTGTCCCAATGACATGTTGATGAGTAGGTCTGGGAACAAGTTTCCAGACATCATTTCTGGAAAACTGGTTGAGTTCTTCTTGCATTGCATTGATCCAATCAGAATCAGCTATAGCTTCTTCAATATTCTTTGGTTCTACTTGTGAGATGAAACAGGCAAGCATAGCTTCTAGATTCTGTTGGGCACTCCTTGTGCGAACACCAGATTGAATATCTCCAATGATCTGTTGAGAAGGATGATCCCTTAACCAACGAAGATTGTGTTGATTGGGATTGACTGGTTGATCTAGTTCAGCTTCTGGTTAAAGAACAGAAGTTGTTGGTGTTTCCGGATGGATTGGCACTGGGTCGCCATTTCCGGAATTGTCGCCGTTTGAGATATCCGGAATATTGGAAGGCTGGCCAAAATTTCCGGAGGGCTCAGCACCGTCTGAATCCGGATTTCTCTGTGAAATCTTCAGAGGCAGACTTCTGAATGGAATGAATTCCGTGGGCTTCATTCTATCTTCTTTATTGACTTCTTCATCCTTGTATGATAAATCCAGAACCTCATGATCATGTTTTGATGGTTTGTCAATCACATGTTTTTCATCAAAAATGACATGTATTGACTCTTCAGTGATCATGGTTCTTTTGTTGAAGACTCTGAACGCCTTGCTTACCATGGAATATCCTAGGAAGATGGCCTCATCTGATTTCTCATCAAAAGTGTTCAGATGATTCTTCCCGTTGTTTAACACAAAGCACTTGCTCCCAAAAATATGGAAATATGATATATTAGGCTTTCTCCCATTCCACAGTTCATAGGGAGTTTTGTTGTGCCTTTTATAAATCATACTCCTATTTTGAGTGTAGCAGGCTGTGTTAACTGCTTCAGCCCAGAACCTCTTTGGTAAGGAAGCTTCTGCTAGCATGGTTCTCACTGCTTCCTTTAGAGTTCTGTTCCTTCTTTCAGCTACACCATTTTGTTGAGGTGTTCTTGCTGCAGATGTCTGGGATGTCTGATGAAGAATTCTGTTTTCTTCGCAGTAGTGAATGATGATTTCATTCAGGAATTTTGTGCCTTTGTCAGATCTGATCTTCTGAATGGTCTGACTTGCTTGGTTTTGAATTAGATTCATGCAGTTGGTGAGTTTCCCTTGAGTCTCCTTCTTGCCGTTGAGGAAGATTGTCCACGTGTATCTTGAGTAATCATCAACTACCACAAGGACATATTTCTTTCCACTTAGACTTATTGGTGTAACAGGGCCAAATAAGTCCATGTGAATAAGACTTAATATCCTTGTAGTTGAGGGTGCCGATTTTGCCTTGAAGGTGGACTTGACTTGCTTTCCTTTTTGGCAAGCATCACAAATACTTTCCTTTCTGAATGCAGCTTTGGAAAGACCTTCTACTAGCCCTTCTTTGGACAACTTGTTGAGAGTTTTGAAGTTGAGATGACTCAACCTCTTATGCCAAAGCCATAGAAGGTTAGTGTCACCTTTGCTGATTAGACATGCTTCCTTGACATTATCCCACATTACTTCATAGATGTTCCTGATTCTCTTCCCAGTGAGAATGACTTCATTAATGGATATGTTCTTAAGAGATGCCATGTCCTTGCAAAATTCCAAGGAGTAACCTTTATCACAAAACTGACTTATGTTAAGAAGGTTGTAATTGAGCCCTTCAACATAAGATACAGCTTGGATGGTTAGTCCCTTGTACACCAGATTTCCTAACCCTTTAGTAAGGCCGAAATCATTGCTTCCTCCAAAAGTAACTCTTGGACCGTCATAGGGAATTAGATTGCTCAAAAGGCTCGCATCACCCGTCATGTGTCTTGAACAGCCACTGTCTAAGTACCAGACACCTGGGTACTTAGTGGCTTCCTGCATTAGGAGGAGGAAAATTTTGGTACCCAATTAAGTTTGGGTCCGGAGTAGTTAATGGTGTGTGTCCCTACATCAAGTTTGAAGTTGCAGGGAATCTTCCTTGCAGCTCTAAACTTGTTGGGATTGTAATCATAGTTGTAGGCATAAAACTTCCTACGTGCAGGAGGTGTTATTTCCTGTTTCCTCCTAGCAAACCTAGGTTGATAAGACCTATGATTTTGTCTAGGTGGTGCATAGTGTGTCCTGTGTCGGTTATAAGCATACTTAGGTGGCACAAATAGCTTCTGAGGTGGAGGGTGACTATATCTTGGCATAGTTCTCCACTCAGAATTTCTTGGAAAACTCCTGTCTCCCCCATAATGGGTATAGCCTCGTGTATAATGGGGGTTAGAAGGTTTTCTTCTGAAATTATTTCCTTTTTGAGGTTTGTCCAGCTTCCTATAGTTCTTAGAAGGGACTACCTTTTTGGAAACTTCTGTTGGTTTTTCCTTTTCCTTCCCTTTCTGCTTATTTGGTTTAGCAGTAGGTTTAGGAGGGATGAAAGTTGTTTTCCCTTTCCTTTTAGAGCTAGAGGAGTCAAACCCAAGTCCTTCACGACCCTTATGTTTGGTCGTTTCAAGAAGCTTATCCACTGCCTCTTTTGACTTAAGAGTCCCTAGTTCTTTGTTAAGGGATTTCACCTTTTCAGAGAGAGATTCATTTTCAGTTTTGAGTTGAGTGATCTCATTCAGTTGACTTTTCCGACCTTCAGTCAACTTGAGATTCTCTTCACTCAATAGTTTGTTCTCCTCTGTTAAGGAAGAATGTTTGAGATTTATCTCCTCAAAGTCTTTCATCATCTTTTTGAACTCGTCAAAAAGATTTTCAGAAGTTGGTATGCTTTCATAAGAAGATGAGCAGGAGGTTTGTGAGGTTACCTCTTGATCAGCATCATCTTTGGCCATTAGGCAGAGAGTATCATCTTCTGACATGGTCCACCTATCCTCATGGTTGAACTTTTCAGCTCTGCGCTCCATGCAGACGAGAGCTTCTTCATCCGAGCTTGAGCTAGATGACTCGTCACTTTCAGCAGCAATCATTGCCTTCTTTTTCTTCTCGTTCCTTTCTCTTTCTCCGTACTTCTCCACTTTTGGGTATGGGCACGCTGACTTCCAGTGGCCGGGCTTCCTGCAATTGTAACACAAATAAGATTCAGGAGGAGAGTCACTTACCTGCGGCTTTCCCTTGGATGGCCTTCTGACTGAGTCAGCTTTCTTGAAGAACTTTTTGAACTTCTAGAATTGCTTGACCATCATGGGAAATTCCTCATCGTAGTTCTCCATTTTTGAACTTGACGGCTGGCTGGAGGAGGGTGTGTCACAGTTCCTTGGGCATGTCCCTTCACTTGATGGGACTCTTGGAGTTGTCATCAGTGCTGTGGGGAAGGGAGTGACTTGTTCTTCCTTCTTCTTCTTCAGCTCGTGCTCATAGGTTCTGAGCTCATCAAGAAGACCTTGAACAGTGTAGTTCTCCAGATTTCTTCCTTCTTCCATGGCTGTGGCTTTGGTGTACCACTCAGTTGGAAGAGATCTCAGCAACCTTACATTCTTTTCTTTGGGAGAAAGAACGTGGTTAAGTGATGCAAGATCATTCAAGATTTTGTGGAATCTTTCATCCAGCATATCAAATGATTCTCCGGGAAGCATTTTGAAGCTTTTGAACTTCTCAAGCAGGACTTCTATCTTCTGCTTTCTCAAGTCCTCTGAACCCTCACATAGCTTCCCAAGACCTTGCCATATCTCCATGGCAGTCTTGAGGTGCTTAATTTTGGAGAAGGTGATGGGGTCAAGTGTCTTGAAGATGGCCGCTTTGGCGACGTTATCCAGATTGTGCTTTTTGCAATCTCTATCATCCCATTTTTCCTTGGGCTTTGGAATGTACTGGACTACGTCTGGAGTTGCTGGATTCCTCTCAGGATTCTCCATTTGGATTTTCAAGGGTCCATCCTCAAGCACCATCCACATGCAATCATGTAGAGCGTAAAGGTGTGCTTCCATCATGATCTTCCAATCATCATAACCTAGAAGAGAAAACTTGGGCAAACCGTGATCCATATTGTTCACCATTTTGATCGCTTCTCGTTAATCTAAATGTAGATAGTGAGAAGACGGCTCCGATACCAATTGGTGGTCCCAAAGTGGTGAAATACAAAGTCTAGAGGGGGGGGGGTGAATAGACTTTGTTACAAGTTTAAAATCTTTTTCGTTTCTTTTGAAAACGAGAAAATGAGTGTTAATCTAGAGTCCTTGTAAACTTTAGATTGTGTGCGGAATTTGGTGGGTGGAGTGAGCAGTAATTAATATGGATAGGTTAGTTTTCACAGTTAATATAATTGCAAGTAAGAATAAAGATAAGAAAGAGAGACACGCAAACTTTAACGAGGTTCGAAGGTGGGGTAATCCTTCTACGTCCTCAAAATCCACTATGTAGTTGGTTGTTGAATAATGAACCAACAGTTACACTTGTGTGAATTTCTGCACGGTATATCTTCACAAGACCAATGTTGCTACTGCACTCGTGCTGGCTTTGTTGTTCCTTCGAAGGTCAAGCTTCTTCAACAACTGCAAGATCCGAACAATAGGACTTGCAAGATCAACTTGTAAGAGAGTTGACCTACCCCTTTTTAATCAATAAGTTTGATCAAAAGTAATATCCTTCAACGTGGTGTGATGCTTGAGGCAAGGAAACCTTCAAGTGTTTACACTATAGCTTTTTGGAAGGAGGAGAAGTTTGCTTCTGGATAAGGAGTTTAGAAATCTCTCGTTATCAAGCTTTTTGGGCTAACTGTGAATGAGATAGATTTAGTGATTGCTTCGTTGTGTTGTTTTATCAGCGTATCTCATCATGTTCTCTTCAGTCTTCCAAGGATGCTATTTATAGCTGGATTGGATAATCTATCCGTTGAATCATAATAGACTATCCGTTGCATTTGCTGGCTTCAATTTTTGAATGAAGATTGTGATTTGAAGATTCTTCGTTGAAGTGGGTGTTTGGACTTACCCAATTGTTGAGAAAGGATTCCTTTTTCCACAAAATCCGTCTTCTAGTTTTTGTTCAAGAATTCAAGACTGTAGCACTTTACTCTGTTTGTCTTCTAGTGCTTGTTTAGGAATTCTGAGCAGGCTCTTTGATTTTAGAGACCCAGACTTTGTCTTCGAGTAATTTGTTCTTGAATCAGCCTAATTATCTTCAATCTAGCCGTTGAAAATCAAGAGATTGATTTTTCCTTGCCACGGGTAGAATTTCTTCATTCAGGACTTAGATGATTTTCTAAGCCTTTTCTCACTTGTCCGCTTTCTGAGACTTCCGGTCTTCGGTGAGTCTTCCGATTCTTAGCTGACAAATCCGGATGAGTCTTTTTCAGACTTCCGGGTGAGAAGGAGATCCGCGCTAGTCTTCCGATTTGAATGACTTAGCCTTCAGCGGGTTGTAGCGAGACATCCGGTTCTTATGTAGTCTTCCGGATCTGAGGATTTTTATCTGATTGAGAAATCCTTACTTGTCTCTGACACTTCCGATTAAGATATCCAATTTTCATATCACTGAATTTGATCAAGTCTTCAGGCATCAAAACGCTTAAAGAAATATCACAGTTTTATTGGAAAACTCAAGAACTTGGTTTTAACAATATTTCTAAAAAGAAAAATTACATTGAATATTGGGGGAGACCTAAAGTCCCTATTACATTCTAAATAAATCATCATCAAAATCTATAATATTTTTCCCAACAGAGTGAATGCATGTAGGGGTACCTGGGGTGTCAATGTCCTCAACGGTGGAGAGAAGTGCCAGGTAGTTCAAGGGAGAGGAGTGTTCATTATTAGCACCTACCTGTTTGCAAAATGAGGCCTTGGTAGTTTTTATTTTAGATGGGCTGTATAGGCCTGTTGAGGAGAGACTGTGCACCAATGGGCTGGTAGTTGGCCCAGCTTCAAGTTTGGGTGAGACACTTGGGCTTTTTGGGGATCCACTAACATTATGCATATGTAAATTGGGCCTGTTTTGCTCTGTGTACCCCAACTTGGAAGGGCTCGGAATGTCTGAGCATTTCTTGGCTTTGTTCGTTTGCCCATTAGCCTGAGAGTGCTGGATGCCTGCCATCACATTATGAGCTGGTGCCTTTCCTTTCCTCTGAATACGGACCCACTGATGTGTGTTATTTGGCTTGATCTCCTTATCAGCTTGCTGCCTTACCAAGGTTGCCCCGCCGGTGAGGACTTTTCCGACGGGTTGGGATTTTTTGCAGCAGTGACCCCAGCGTCCACAAGTTATGCAGTAAGAAGGAAGGTCATAAGTGAGATGAATTTCACGATCCCATGCAGGAGTACGTACCAGAATGGCAGGTTGTTTGGGTTTGGACACGTCCATCTCCACCAGAACTCTTGCAGAATTGAAATATCCACCCCTCGATGTGGTCTCATCCATTTGAATTGGTTTCCCCAGAGTTTTCACAATAGAGAATAGGGATTGGGCGTTAGTAAGGAAGAAGGGGATGTGCTTGAGCGAGACCCAGACGAGAGCCAAAGGGCTGTCACGTTTATCCTCTAAAAGAGGATCCCATTTTGAGAGATACATCTGGTGACCATTTGCTCTCCACGTCCTTCTAGATAATAGCCTAAGGAAGTCAGTTTGTGTTTTGAGGATGATAACTACAGTGAACCTGCTAATGGAGATAACACGGAGTCCAGAAAACCCTCCCCTCTCCAAGGATTTACCGATGTCTGTAACCTGCAAGTCCTTAGCAAACCTAGCTTTAATGGAGAATGGATAGGAGTCACCAATCCTCCTTATGTCCTCTGTGTTAAAGGTGACCAGAGGTTTACCCTTGCTGGTGGAAGAGATGGCTCCCTCGTCATCACCCGTTTTGAATAGGTCGGAGAATAGTTTCACCGGCTTGCCGGAAACCGGCAGCTTTCTCTCTCCCTCACTAGAAAAAATCATCTCCATTGATAATAGTTCATATATATATATATATATATATATATATATATATATATATATATATATATATATATATATATATATATATATATATATATATATATTAAAAATGTTTGAACCACTGGTTCAACCACTCAAACCACTGGTTTGACCAGTGAACTAGTGAACCAGTGCCTTGAACGGTTCGATCACCGGTTCGGTTCTGAAAACTATGGTTCGAACCGTATTTACACGGACTCATGAAGTTTGATCGGTATCGGGGAGTCAACCAAAACCGTCAAACTGATTGGGAACTAAAAGATGCCCATTAAAAGAAATAGAAAAGGATCATTCACCGCAATGCATCCTACTCCGACCAGATTCCCCCTTCTCAGGGAAGACTTGAACGGGAGGGTGAGTTAAGGCCTTTTCCCGGGATAGTAAACATCAAAGGGTCATTAAAAGACTTAATCACCTAGAAGAGGGGACCCTGGAAGAAGGGTGCATTTTGGGCCTTGGAGAGGACTCGAAACCATCCGACATGGTTAATTCTCCAATGTTGATCTAGCCTGGCCAGCAGCATTATCTTAGAGGAAGACTAAGACACAGGGCCGGCCTGGCACGCTGCAGGTTACTACACCGGTCTTTCTCAATATAATAAAGAAAATATGTGACCTAGTCAAACTGGTACACTGGTCTCACACCGATCTTGCACATATATTCCAACGAGCTTGAGCCCAATCGAATTGGCCGGGTACACCAGTCACACATCGGTTTCAGCAAAAAAGTGAGCTGAGCTCATATCGGGGACTGCTGATTCATTTTAAGCCCTCTATCTGAGGCACTTTTATCGAAGATGGTCTCCGCGAGACAAGAAGATATTTACATCAGTCAGTCGGGCTAACATTTGTAATACCCTGTATTAACATGGGAATGTGAAGAGCTCAAAAGGATTGATAGTACTACTCATGCCAACAAGGTGCATCTTCTTTTCGAGAGCTCATCATCTAGAAATTTCAAAGTGAAGTGTGCTTGACTTGGAGCAATTTTAGAATGGGTGACCCCCTGGGAAATTCCTTAGGCGCGCATGAGTGAGGACAAAGTGCGCGGGAAAGACTTGTATTGGTTTGTGAGGCCAGTCTACAATTCTATGAGCGGACGCTTACGGCCAGGGTGGGGGCCGGGGTGTTACAACATTGATCTTCAACAAAGCTACCACATTGTATTCAATTCTTATTAACTAACATCGTTGTCATCAGTATACTAATTTCGTCACCCATCGTTTGCTTGACTCGTATTAACACCGGCCTCGACGAAATAACTTTTTGAAGCACTGTTGCTTCATCGAACTAACATCGCTCTCATAACGATACTTATCTCTTATCTGCGCGTATTTTAATCACCTTAACACCGAACTCCTCGGTAAAGATAATGATTACTTGAGGAGGGAGAGGGAGGGAGAGGGAATGAATTTGCCTCCTCATCTTGGTGGAACACCTCTCTTTTTATAGGAGGGAGTGAGAGCATCTTCGGAGGAATATTTTCTTATTCCTTCATTTTACAAAGCATGCCTGATTTGATTATTCTTCGTAAATAATTGGGAAATGTGGACCGAGCCATGTATGTTTTCCCATCAAGAAGTCCTCCACTTTTTTAAGTTGTGAGAATCATCAACTTAAGAAAGTAAACAAGTCCCCCGAGTTCTATCTTCAGTCTTCTTTGTTAGAATAAAGGCCCAACGCTAGAGGGGGGGTGAATAGCGTTTAAAACAAAATCGCAGGAAATTAAAAACGAGAGCGTTAAAGTAAAGAGCGTAAGGAAGGAGCACACCGGATTTTATCCTGGTTCACCACAACGTGTGGCTAATCCAGCCCCCCGAGAGACTCTCTCGAGCTACACTAACTCTGTTAAGCTTAAGGGTGCTTAACAAACCGATACAACTTGAGAACCCGAGTCACACGAGCCTCAACACCTTTGCTCGGAGATACCGCACTCCAAGACTTCTCACGAAGGAACAAGAAACTTCCTTCGAGTTTACAACAAGGGAACAAACTCCCTTAAAGTGTATGAAAACACTTAAACACTCAGGAATAAAACTCTCACAAAGAGTAGATATGAGTGAACTAGTAAACGCTCAAGAACACGACAATTTCTTCAAGAATTGGCTCTCAAATAGCTAAGAAAAATGGGAATGCTTATGCAATGAAAGAGTATTGAAATGTTGAAGAATTGTGTGTTAAAAGAGAGGATTTGGGTGCCATTTTATAGCCCAAAATGGGATAAATCCGTTGCTAGAATTTCCAACAGGATGAAGACAAATTTTTCAGGGACACAGGCTGATAGTCGATTGTCAAACCATGATAATCGATTATCCAAAGATTCCCTGTCCAAAAATTTAAAATTCTATCCGTTGGAGGACAACGGTAACCCAGATAATCGATTGTCAACAAGTGATAATCGATTATTGGTCCTCTCAGAAGATTCTGGGTTTTGGCTGCAAAGGCTGATAATCGATTATTGCAAAGCTGATAATCGATTATTGCGTGCTTCAGAACTTTGGAAGTTCAAAGCTGCAGTGGCTGATAGTCGATTGTCACTAAGGTGATAATCGATTATCACCCAGCTAAAGTTTAGCCAGCTGAAACCCATTTTGAAAAACCGAGGTCCAAAAACGAAGTGTTCCCAAAAGTAAAAACCAAGTTTGAAAAACATTGTATATGGTATAAAATAGTGAAAGCAAGACTTGTTTGGTAAAAACCAAGTCCTCAAGGTCGTAAATCACGTGCGTACGGTTTTGACCGTTTTTCACGTGTTAGACCGATTGACCATGATACAAAAGTGGTTTTTATAAAATAATTATTCTGGAACCTTTAAAATATGCTCAGAGATAAAAGCGAGGTTTAAAACATTGAAAACCACTGAGTTGGTTCGGGCGCCAAAAACCGAACGCCGAAAACCGAACGACGAAAGCCGAACGCCGAAAGCCGAACGCCGACTTAGGTGGTTTTGGTTCTGAGCAAGGACCAGGGATTTTTAACAATAAAAGAAGTCATCAAAAAAGTTTGTTTTGATGCACAAAAAAATGTTTTATGGTTTGTAAAAATTGTTTTGACTTTTTGAGAACCGAGACTTGAATAAATTGTCGGTTTTGATCACAAAAGACCGACTCGACTAAGTCTTCAATTCTTGATCTTGTCCTTGAGTCTTTTAGGTCTTGTTCCAAGCCATTCTTCACGCCGTGAGTTATTCAACGAAACTCTTCATATCCACGGCGGTTTGGCAATTATCAAAACCTGTCAGAAATGAACACGACTTTAGTTTAATGTACAAAGTGTGTTCCAACATTCTTACTTTCCATTCTTGACCAGTTGATATTGTTAGTCCTCCGAGTCTTTTCCTTAATTCTTTAATTTCTTGAATCAGATGTTGTTCCTGGAAAAAATAATACGTACAACATTTCTTTTTTTTGACCGGCACATGAAGTTTGTACGTATTATTTTTTGCACGAACAACATCTGATTCAAGAAATTAAAGAATTAAGGAAAAGACTTAGAGGACTAACAATATCAACCGGTCAAGAATGGAATGTAAGAAGACTGAAGATAGCACTCAGAGGACTTGTTTACTTTCTTATGTTGATAATTCTCACAACTTAAAAGAGTGGAGGACTTCTTGATGGGAAATACATGGCTCGATCCATATTTCTCAATTATTTACGAAGAATAATCAAACCAGGCCTGCTTAGTAAAATGAAGGAATAAGAGAATATTCCTCCGAAGATGCTCCCCCTCCCTCCTATAAGAAGAGAGGTATTCCACCAAGAAGAGGAGGCAAATTCATTCCCTCTCCCTGCCATCGTTGGCAAGGTACCGTTAAAAAGGGTCCGTGGTTTTCTCCTGATTTAGGTTTCGACATCAAAATTCCTGTGTTTATATTTTGGTGTATTTTTTAGACTAATTTATCATTTTTGCCCGGCTAAAAATGATATAATGGTCATAATTTACACCATCAGAAAAAATGTGTGAAAATGAGTACTTTATTATTTTAAAATGAGTACTATATTATTTCAGAATGAATAATATATTATTTCAAATGAATACATATGTTTGTATGAGAATTAATGAGTATCACTTTACTTTAAAATAAGTACTACTCAGCTATATCTTGTTCTTAGTATATGCAACTGTATCATATAACCACTCACTCAAGTACTATTAGATGACTAACAATTTTTTATGGGTAATTTACTTAAATAGGACTAAAATATAATGACTTTCTCAATATAGGACCATATGTTTTTATTTTCCAATATAAGATCATTGGTCATTATCTATTAGTCATTATTAAGTCTTATTTAGAAAATAAAAAAATTTAAGTCCTACATTGGAAAATGACTTATGTTTTAGTCCTATTCAATGCAAAATTTACTTTTTTTTAGAAAAAATTACCCAAAATAATCTCAACTTTACTCGGCCTTTCAAAAATAATCCCACATTTCACTGTGATGCATAATAATCCCAACTTTACTGAAATTTGCCAGTTTTGGGTCGCCGTTAAGTTTCTAACGGAGGGTTAACGGAAATGCATGTTTTAGGCAACAAAATGAAAGTTGGGATTATTTTTGATGAATTTTCATTTTTTTTCTTTAAAGAAAATTCTGCCTCCATCATCATTTCTTTTTCCTTTTTTAAAGATTAGTCTTAGTTTAAAAAATAAAAATAATAGATATAAAAAATGAAAAAATGAGAAATGTAACTAAAATGATACAAAAATAATAAAATAAATAAGGTAATCAATGGAAACTAACTTGAAATTGTTAAAAGTAAAATAAAAATATACGGGTGGGTTTTAATATTTTGCGCACTATACAAAGTATTAACATATCACTTCTTATTTTTTAGCAAAAATTATTTACAATAATTCCAACTTTACCAGACGACTTGTTCTTTTAAAAAATAAGTACTCCGTAGTACATTAAGACTCCGTACAGTGTGTAAAATGTTAAAACTCACCACTCCGTATATATTTATTTTATTTCTTACCAGTTTCTGTTTAATTTCTATTGATTATATTATTTATTTGATTAATTTTGTATGGTTTTAGTTATTTTTCTCATTTTCATTTTTTTATATCTATTTTTTTCTAAGGTAAGAATAATCTTTAAAAAAGAAAAAGAAATGGAGGTTGAAAGTAATTCAAAAAATTTAAATAAAAATTTCAAAAAAAATTAAAAAACAAAAATTCATCAAAAATAATTCCAACTTTCATTTTGTTGCCTAAAACGGGCATTTCCGTTAATCCTCCATTAGAAACTTAACGGCAACCCAAAATTGGCAAATTCCAATAAAGTTGGGATTATTATGCATCACAGTGAAATGTAGGATTATTTTTGAAAGACCGAGTAAAGTTGGAATTATTTTAGGTAATTTTTCCTTTTTTTTATTACCCTTGCTTTGACAGAAAACTAATTCTTTTGGGTGGGGTCTGGTTTTCCTGTCGTGCCCGGATTGCATTCCTTTCAAATCGATTCCGCGTGTGGACCGCCCGCCATGGCGCCATACATCTTCTTTGATCCAATAGTATTTCTTATACAAGCTCATCTTCTATGTAGGATGCCATTTTCCATGGTTTTATGCTCATAACCTAATTTATCCCAATCATCATCGAACAACAGTTTATATATGATATAATCTATACATAATCCTTAAAATGGTTCGGAGTAGATCGTCATCTAGTCGATGGAGGCATCTTAATCCGGCGTATTATCTAAAACGACCCAGGCGTCTTGCTTTTCTCTTCATCGTCTTTGTTTCTGGAACCCTGTTCTTCTGGGATCGACAGGCTGTATTTCGCGAGCACGAGGTAAATTTGCAGCCCTTTCTGTCTCTTCTGATTTTTTTTATTTTGGGTTTCTTTTTAGATTGATTTTTGGAGTTGATGGATGTATCTGGTTGTCTAAAGGCTCTAGCTCGATCTATCTTGGTTTGCCTTACATGGGGCAATTGGTTTAGCTCTATTCCTGTTCCCTATGCAATGTATTGCATTGAATTTTACGGAGCATTTTGTAATAACAATGTTGAAAGCATAGGATTTTTAATATTGTTATGATTATCAGTTTACATGATGATGATGATTCCTGTGTAATTTACTAGACTTCATGAATCTCTATGTCCTTGAATTCGTTTTGTCGTACACCAAAGGGTCAATTTGAATATATGAATAACTACATTTGTGAAGGTGACTTTTTTGAAATATGCTCATTCTAAGCTTCCAACATTATGATTTCTCTAGGCTTTTCTTCTGTTAATGCAAACTTTTTGTTGTTTAAAAACTTCTTTAATGATCACGGTACTGATAATTTCCATCTACTAACGAGCTTCATCATGATTAACAGGAGGAGATATCTAAGTTGAATGATGAAGTGAGACGGTTACAAGACCTGGTAAGATGCTTAAATTTTTATATTTGTAACTTCCAAATACCTCCCATCCTTTCTTGACAATTAGCGTGATTGGAAGAGAACCCTCCCCCCCCTCCCAAAAAAAAATGTTTCATGAGTAGCTGCATAAACATGCTGTCCTTGGCCTTTTTTGCTCAAACTTTTGGTAACATTTTTTCCCATTGGTGAATGCTTTTTTCTTGGCAAATGCAGCTACAAGAATTAAAGAGTGGTCGAGTTGTTCCACATGAGATAACTTTGGATGGTGAAAATCAAGCTGACACAGCCAAGGAAAAAGATGTGTTTGACGACCCAGCAGATGCTCAGCGAAGGGAGAAAGTTAAAGATGCCATGCGCCATGCCTGGAGTTCATATGAGACTTATGCATGGGGTCATGATGAACTTCAAGTGAGGTTTCTATTTCATCATACTATTATGCTTGTCATTAAAAATTCATATATTGTTATACCTTTCTATTCTGATTTTTTTCCAATTCTCTTTGAAACATTATTCTCAATTCCTTTAATCAAGGTTGTTAAAGACAAAATAGGGCCTTATGGTGGTATGCATCTTAGACTCGAGGCAAAGTGAGGGGAGCCTCAAATTAATATTCTAATATTAATAATGGTGGTGGTGTACTTCGGCTGTGATGTTCCAAGTTTAACTTTTCTTACTAAACTTATTGAATTTTGACTAGTGTTTTTAGTTAACCTTTCTTAGCAAAATTTGTAGGTTTTGTAGTTCCATGATAACATTTTTATTAATTTTTCTATTTACATTTATATAAAAAAGCACACAACCATTATTATTGTCTTCCATTCCACTGAAAACACTACATAGGAAGAGCTAAGAGATTCAAGATAAAGAGATAAAAGTAGATTAACAAGAGAGAGTACCATGGTTTGTAGTAGAATGGATAAAAATAGTATATGGAGAGGAAAAAAAAATGTAGACAGAAGGTGACGGAAAAACTCCTGGTTTTCTCTGTAAAATTTAGTCTTGAATCTCAATAGGCCTCTGTGTCTCGTGCGTCATGCCCTCTGTGCATCTGATGCCTTGAGTTGGATACCTCATTTAGGTTGACAAGGCTTAAGCCTAATGGTTGCTATGTTCGTACCTTATTGCCTCATAGGCAGAACCTTTGTTCGCCTTTAAAAACAATGCCTTTAATATGCATTTATTAATTGCTTTCATTTAATTTAAGACAATTTGAGTATGGTGCATTGGTGCTGAATTTATGCTTCCCCAGCCACAATCACGGAATGGGGTGGACAGCTTTGGCGGCCTTGGAGCAACTTTAATAGATGCTCTAGATACACTTTACATAATGGGACTAGATGATGAATTCCACAAAGCTAGAGAGTGAGTTTATCTTTCTCCAGCCCATCTTTCATTTACTTGCACTAATATCTCTTTTAGTTTTTTCTTCTTGATGGATACTTTCATTGGTCTTCTCTTTCAATAAAGATAGATTCATTTTTATCATGTTCATTATTTGGTATCTACTAGTTATTCCTTTTGGATGAATTACTCGGCCCTTGCAATTTCATGACTACTTTGTTAGTTGATGTGCCCACGCCTTAGAAGGGGTGAATAAGGCGTTTAAAAAATTTTCAAATTTTGATAAAACCAGTGTTGGAAAACATGGAAACAATAAATAAAATGCAAAATTAAAAGCGTAAAGTAAATGACACACCAATTTTAGACTGGTTCGAGAACTCCCTACTCCAGTACCTTAAGGCTTTTCCTTTAGGATTTCCGAATTGACTAAGTCCCGGTCTCTTGAACTCTGTCAAAGCACCGAGCTAGATTTGGCAAACAACCCTTGCCAACAGGATTCATTTTGAGATTTCACAACGGCTACCCGAACCGTTTACAATGAAGATTTCACGGCTATCTCCGACCGTTCTCCAAAGATTTGAAGGCTATCCTCGAACCTTTTACCCAAGGATTTCTCGGCTATCCTTTACCGTTACAACGGAAAATTTAACGACTATTCTCGACCGTAAGAAAGTGTGTTTGAGAACACAAAAATAAGTTCTACACAACGGGTTAACACAAAGACGAAGAATATGACTTAGCCGGTGTAGAACGAGAATATATTTTCTAGAAAATATACAAGATCAATCCTATAGATATGAGAGTTTATGTCTATATCACAAGCTCAATAGTGTGTGCATAAAAATCAGGAGAAAAATGGCTCTTGAAATAGTCATAAAAATAAGAATGGAGAACAGAAGGATAAACATATTTAGAATATGAAATATGAATTTTGGGAGCTTGAATTCTTGTTTAAAATGAAGGATTATGTCATTTTTTTGTAGTTGAATGTCAAATAAGACCGTTTATGGTCGTTTGGAGTATTAAAGGTATTTAAAATTAGTTTAAAAGAAAATCAGCAATTTTGAAAAATCTAACCGTTGAAACGGTATCTCGGTGCCGCCTTAACGGTAGGGGGTACCGGCCTAACAGTACCTGCGTCCCGGACCAATAGTAGCTAGGTACCTTCTCAGGCCAAAAGGCTCTGACGGTACCTATCTTACGGTAGCTGTTACTGTAGGGAGGTCCCGACCAGATGGTAGGTGGGTCTCGGGCTAGCCAAAATTCTTTGACGGTAACTGCTCTAATGGTACCCCTTTGCTCTACTGATCGATAGTGTAGTACCGTCACCACTATGAATTTTTGGCCAAATCTTTTCCAATTTTGTTTAAAACCTTTTGGATGTTTGAAAATGATTATAAGAAGGTTTTAAACATATTTTGTGAGTGCATTTGAGCTTGTGAATATAGGTATCTAAAATCATATCCTTACATTTGCTTGTACCTATATTCTACGTTAGTTTGGTGTTTCAACTTCGTTCTTGAGAACCAATTTTTAATGGATTCTTGTTGTACCTGAAACACTACAACAAACGTTAGCTCGTATATTGATTGTTAACATCAAAACACAAGATTTAACAAAGCAAGGTTATCTCATATATTGTTCGTTAGCTCATTATTTGGTATCCACTAGTTTCTACTTCTGGATGAACTACTCGGCCCTTGCAATTTGCATGACTACTTGTTATAAATTACTTTTTCAATGAGGAGCAGAAAAAAGCTGAAATTATTAAATTGCATTTGTTTGCTCTTATTAAATAACTTATACTATATTTTACTTGTGCTACTAATAAGCATGATTCACTAATGCAGTTGGGTTGCACACACTTTGGATTTCAACAAGGACTATGATGCTAGTGTTTTTGAGACAACCATAAGGTTTCTTTATAAGGTTTAATATACCTTTATTTAAATGACTTTTGAAATAGTATTCTTGTTAGTACAATTGCCATGTCAATTTTTGGATTTCACCTGATTTGTGATCGTTGTTTTGTCACCAGAGTTGTAGGTGGACTTCTAAGTGCATATGACCTCTCTAGGGATAATGTTTTTCTAAAAAAGGCTCAAGATATTGCCGATAGGCTTTTGCCTGCATGGGATACTCCCACTGGCATCCCCTATAACATAATCAACTTGGCTCATGGGAATCCGCGTAACCCGGGATGGACAAGGGTAAACGTGAACTTGACAGGCCATAGTTGCACATGGAAATACATATGATACCAAAAAAGGTTTTGTAACTGCAATATTTTTTATTGATCTTGATTATCAGGGTGACAGTATCTTGGCAGATTCTGGCTCTGAGCAGCTTGAATTTATAGCTCTTTCTCAAAGGACAGGAAACCCAAAGTATCAGCAGATGGTACTTTCATTGAACTCTTGAAGTTGCCTCTTGCGTCTTTTGAAAATATGTGAATATTATTAGGATCTATATATGTATGCATCTATTGAGAACTATTTGAACTTAGAGTATCAGAGGATTTACAAGAACAAAACCTTTGTGCTTAAATTTATGAGGTCAATTTCTGATGTCGATTACTGGCATCCTTTAATATTCCAGGTGGAAAATGTTATTTTAGAGCTTAACAAAACTTTCCCCGATGATGGTTTACTTCCCATCTACCTCAATCCACATAGTTGGAGAAAATCACACTCAACAATTACTTTTGGAGCCATGGGTGACAGGTAACAAACTTTCACTTTTTTTCCTATTCTACTCCCTCCACCCTTAAATAAACTTCATTTTTACTCTTCACATTGTCAAACTACATCTTTCCTTATTTCCTTTATCATTTGTTACAATAAAAATGACAAGTCACCTCTTCTTTTATAGATTTTTTTCATCTAGTTTTAAAATATATAAATGTCATTTTTAAATTTTGAACCAGTCTTTAAGAAATTGAATCAAAAAATCAAATATCATAAACTGAAAACTGAAATTTATTTAAGGAGAGAGGTATTATCAGTGGGTATGCTTTGAAGTAATTGTAATGCATTAATTGTGAGATGTTGTTTTTATGTCCATTTCTTATTTCTAATCTCACTTTTTTCAGCTTCTATGAATATTTACTCAAGGCCTGGATTCAAGGAAACAAAACTGATGCTGTAATGCATTACAGGTAAACAGAACCACTTGTTGTCTCCTAATATGATAATGATCTTTGAGTAATTTATGTGAACATTTCTCCTATTGGGTTCCGTTTATTTTAGGTGTAAAAAGTAGTTTTATCTGTGTTTTTTTGGAATCAACTTTGTCTCACTTTACTATTCACATGTCAAACTTTTTCTTCTTTCGTTTCTTATTTTTGTTAATCATTTGTTAAAATAACATAATCATGTCACTTCTTGTTTTATAGAGAATTTGTATAGTTTTTAATGTATGAATTTATTTTTAAATTTTGTACCATTATTTTAATAAATTGGGTTGAAAATAAACTCAGTCAAACATCGTTATCCGTAATGAGACAATTAATTTGGGGCGGAGGGAGTAATTTATAATAGATTGGCCGGTTTTAAGGGGCATTACAGTCTCATCACCCAACCAAATTCATGTATATAGTGAGTTTTCGTCATTATTTTGAATACAGTCCTCCTTTATCCAATGAAGTGCCTGAATTTTGTTTGATATTAAGCCAAAATTTGAAAACAGAATAATGTGGGAGACATCAATGAAAGGTCTTGAGAGCTTGGTGCGAAGGACTACCCCTTCATCTTTTGCATATATCTGTGAGAAGACTGGAGGCTCTTTTAGTGACAAGGTAATCATAAATACTCCTGGTAGCTGCTAAAAGAGGGAGTATCAAGTGTTTTGCTTATTTATTTCGGTTTAAAAGCTTCAAATTAAATCTTCTCTAAAACAAATCAGATGGATGAACTTGCATGCTTTGCTCCGGGAATGTTGGCCTTAGGTGCTTCTGGCTATAATCCTGATGAATCTGGGAAGTTTTTATCATTAGCAGAAGAGGTACACACCATTGTATCACACTATAAAAGTTTCTCAGTGGAATGATTAAATCAATCATAACATTAATTTCTACTAGTTTTTGGGTAACTAATCTTCAAATCACCAGCCTATTGTGTTGTATATAATCTTCCCTCCATACCATAAAAAGAGCCATGTTTCACCAATGTGGATCTCTTTAATTTAGTTTAGATACAGAAATTGGAAATCTTCTTCTTTAACTACCTCCGTCCCAGTGTATTTGTTCAGTTTGACTTTTTTGAGTCAAACAAGACAAACTTTGAGCTTCAATTACTCTCAATTTGGTATTGCATAGTATTACAATAAGAAAATTTTAAAAGTTCTCATCAAGATAAATATAATAAAATCATTTTTATATTAATATACATTACAATTATTGTTTAATTGAAGCTCAAAGTTCATTCTGTTTTACTCGAAAATGTCAAACTGGACAAATACACTGGGACGGAGGGAGTAAAAGACTATTGAAAATCTTCATATAGGTATATTTGATTCATATAGGTATATTTGTAAAGTTATTTGATGAATAATTAAATTCAACAAACTTATAGATTTTTTGGACACTTTTGTTCAAATTGCACTCTTTCTGGGAACTTTTTGTATGAGGCAGAGAGTAACATATTATTTTCAATAATTCTACTACTATTTTTGAAAAGTATTTGTACTCGCTAATAAAAGAATTTGGCTGCCCTAGTAGGAAATTACCTTATAGTCAGGTGCAGTTTCTTCCCCTCCATGGATTTAAACTTCATAGTTTATATAAAGCTCTGGTTGTTTCTATGCAGCTTGCTTGGACTTGCTATAACTTCTATCAGTCAACACCCACAAAATTAGCAGGAGAGAACTACTTTTTCCATAAAGGGCAGGTTGAAATATTTTGGTTCCATTACATTTTGCAATCATTTGATTCTTTTCTCAAGTTATCAAAACAGATAATTATTAACAAAAGTTGTTTCTGTGTTATTCTCAAGGAAATGAGTGTCGGGACTTCATGGAACATACTGAGGCCGGAGACGGTTGAATCACTGTTTTATCTATGGCGTTTGACTGGAAACAAGACATACCAAGATTGGGGTTGGAACATATTTCAGGCATTTGAAAAGAACTGTCGTATAGAGTCGGGGTATGTTGGACTAAAAGATGTAAGCATCAACCGGCCCATGCACACATTTTTTTATTTTATACAGTTGCCCGTTTTGCTTATCATGATGCACCACGGTACACCGTGCACTAAAATATAGGGCTTTAAAAAAAGTTAATCTGGCCATGTTATAGCATCTCCCTCCCTCCCTCACTTTTTTCTCTTTTTTGCATTTTATGTCTGTCCCACTGTTTTTATCTCATGCTATATTTGGTAATATTGATGTGGCTCAAATTCATCCATATCTGCAGTCGCGATAGCTCTGACTTTAGTCTTTTACAGGTTAACACGGGTGTGAAAGACAACGTGATGCAGAGCTTCTTTCTGGCAGAGACGCTTAAATATCTCTATCTTCTTTTCTCACCGCCTTCGCTGATTCCCCTGGACCAGTGGGTTTTCAACACGGAAGCCCACCCTTTGAAGATAGTAACCAGGGAGAGCTCTGCACACCATCACGACACATCAGACATTAGATCTCGCGGTAGAAGAGAAGGTCAATTTGATAACTAGCATATAACTCACTGCCCAGTCTTTTGGTTTGAAATAGCTAAGAATTGAATCATGGATTTAAAGAAGGCTACATTTCAAACAATCACTCCGTATTTTATTCTCAGTTTTTATATGGAGTAGTACACAACGGATTCATGTTAGGATAGTATGTTGGTTTAGGTTAGTGTTATACTGGTCCTATACAGTACCTCTTCTGTAATGTCTTTCTCTGGGTTGGCTTTTTATGCACATTTTTAGGTGCCACCTGAGGAAATGTACTCACTATTTGATACTATATACTACTCTCTTTTCTTCAGTAAACAACACTCGTGCGATGCATGGTCAAAGCATTAAAGTATTGCAATATGAAAAAATAAATGAATGAGGGCATATACATCAACGTTATGATGCAAACGACATTTCAGTTGGAGCAATATTACAGTTATCTTAATGCTGTAACTATATTGCATTCACTTTTGTTACATAATACTGTAACAGTTATCACATTATATATTCCAAATCAAGAATTTCATTTATCTATATATCTGGGGGTTTCAATTCTTGATCATCCGGTTTTATTTCTGCCACTTTGGAGATGATGATTGCTTGTTACACGTCAATTTAATACAGCTACGACGTATTTTTTGTTGATTGTTTTGATGCTTGTAGTTATTTTTGTGATTAGTAGATTTTTGTTTTGTTCTTTAATTTGATAGCAGATTTTTGTTTTATCTAGTTTGTTATGTATTTGCGTTCAAGTAATAGTGTATTTTTAGCGCCTATAATGCGAGTTTATTGCATCATGACCCCCTGTGATTTAGAAAACGTGTACCGTTACCCCCTATGGTTTCAAAGCTTAGGTCGTTGCCCCTCAGAGTTCTAATATTGCTACGCCAATGCCTCTCTAGACTAAATTATTTTTCAAATATTATATGAATAACTCTACTGCTTTCTATGGTTTTGGAAATTGGTACAAACTCCCCCACCCCCTTTCTTTTTTTCTTTTTTTCCACTAATTTTTCATAAATTTTTTTAAATTTCTTTTTAAATTTTTTTATAGTATTTTAATAATCTATTTTTTTGTGTTTGCAGTAAAAATCAATTAAATGACAAGAGTTAATGTATACTTCATTTGTATCAAATTAAACATTTTCATTTTTTGTCTAAAAAAATGTCTTTATTGGTTCATTTTCATGATAAAAAATCAATGAAATATTTTATTTTTTTACTAAAGCTCAATTCTCCTTTTCTGTTCATTAACTTTATACCATTTCTTTTATTTGAATCAAAATTAAAATAAAAGAAAAGAATAGAAAAGAAAATTAAGAAAAACAAAACTATATGAAAAAAATACTTTTATAGAATAGGGAAAATTAAGTCCTGAAGGAAATCTCTTACGCACGCATTGGTCCAAAAAATGTATATAATATATAATTAACTATAATAAAATACAACGTTATTCAGTATTCTTTTGGTCCAGACATATTCAAAAAGATAAAAATGTCTTAGATAAAATAACAAAAATATTTAATTTGACAATGAAGTATATGTTAAATTTTTTATTTCAAACACAAACATTTTTTATTTTTTAAAACTTTTTTTTAAAAATGTAGGTTTGAAAAAACATTTTTTTATTATTTCACACACAAACACTTCTTCTCTTTATTAAAAAAGAAAAGAAAAAAGAAAAACAATAAATAAAAAGAGACGGGCGTTGGCGCCCATTTTCAAAACCATAGGGGACAGCAGAGTTATACACGTAATATTTGAAGGATGTTTTTGTCCAAAGGATCGGAGCATTAGCGTAGAAATATCAGAACCATGAAGGGCAATGACATGAGTTCTAAAATAATGAGGGGTAACGATGCACATTTACAAAATCACATGGGGTGTTGGGTGCAATAAACCCCTTGTAATGTATTTGTGTTTGAAATTCTTCCCATAGTCATAAAATATGGTGATTTCATTTCTACATACACTATCTAAATACGGTGAATGTGACACTATACCTTAATTTGAATGAGACAACTTTTTTTACTAGTCTTATAATGCTGATTTTAGTAGTCTTTAGAGAAGCAGTGTGATAGAATCACGGACTTCTGTTTTAAAATAGTTGCGTGAAGTTGAAACTAACAACTGTTTCCTAGTGTTTCAGGATACTGGTTTCCAATGTTGTTCTTGTATGTGTAAGACATTTTTTTTTACATAGTCTACATATGATATCGCCCACTGTTTATTTTGTGGTTCAGACTACTGTTGGTTGGTGTTGTCACTTGGCAAATTATATTACTAGTTTGAAAAGTGGTTGAAATCTATACCACACCTGCGACGAAGACTACTACGAAAAAGTAAATCAAATAACTACATTCTTGTGTTGTCTGTCCAAAGTTCAGACTGCTATTTTTTGTTGTGTTTCAAAGAACTATTTTTTACAAGGCAAATTCTTTCGTGGACCTAAGGTCTATGTTCACTCTATGGAGCTGAGTGTATTTGTAACATAAAATAAGTGGATCTTTTGTAAAAACGAAAGTATCCACATGCAAGTCCGTGAAAAATGTGAGAAGATCCACATTTTAAATGTGAACCTTGGGACCATGTAGGCATCACTCTTTATACAATTGTATCTCTATAATTGAGACTACTTTTACGCGTAGTTGTCTTTTTTCAACTCAAACTACTAATTTGAAAAGTAGTCCGAATGTCTATCAAACTACTGCTCCAAAGACTACCAAAAAAGTGCATTAGGGTCTGTTTGGGAATAGCGTTAGAGATTAGTGTTAGCATTTTGGATAAAATTTTAACGGTGCAGATCACTTTGAAAACGCTAACGCTAAACGCTACCCGTAGATAGCCTTTTCAAAACGCTAACGCTAATCGCTAACATTATTTCCAAACAGACCCTTAGAGAACTGTTGTGTGGTGTTTCTTGTCTATGATTCAGACAACTATTTTTTACATTGTCCAATCATGGATCAAACTACTATTATCTGGTGTTGTCCCTCTATAATTCAGAGAACTATTTTAATACATTGTAAAACTGTTAGTTTCATAAAGTGTTCAATTATTGTTGTCATTATTTTTTGACAAACGAATAATTTTGTTTAGAGTTATCTTTAGCTGTTTTAAAAAGTGTTGTAGCATTCTGTCCGTCACTTTGTGAAGACCTGCAGTTTTCCGAGAGTCTAGATGGTGTATATTTTATGGCGTGCAGAATTATTTCAAAAAATGGAGTCTTGCGTTTTAAGAATAATTTATATTTTTGGGAAGCTTCTATATTCTATACAAAGAGTCCTAATAGATTGCTATTCTTGAGGAGGAAGCTTTGGTTGATGGATTTCTATTTGAACTCTACTAGGTTATTCCTACACTATATATTCTACGTCTCTCCTCACAAATGTGTGTGGCCAAAAAAATATACAAGAAATAATCTACGGAGTATTGGAGAGCCGGAAAGAAGGGGAAGTCGCAAGATCAGGTCAAAGAGAAAAGAAAAAACAAAATATATACTGTTTGCTGATCAAGAGGGAGTTCGTCTAATAAAATTAAAAGGGGGAAACACTAAGAGGAGTCCCGCACACTACAAAAGGATTTTTGAATTTGTTGTGTTAAATATATTGTATATATTTAATATTGAGAAATTTACGTAAATAGCACTAAAACATAATGACTTTCCCTAAATAGCACTGCATGTATTTTTTTTCCCAATGTAGCACTTTTAGTCATTATGCATTAGTCATTATTCAAATAAATGTTTGTCATCACTGGACATTATGGACATTATTAAGTGCTACTTAGGGAATAAAATAATTTAAGTTCTATTTAGGGAAATGACTTAAGTTTTAGTGCTATTTAGTACAAATATTTCTTTAATATTACCTATTGTTTATTCGTAGTATTAGTAGTTACCAATTGTACATATTTCCTTTTGTATTCTCCCACCATCTTTACGAGTAGTACTCTAGTATATATTGACATAATTCCCTATTATTGAATTAAGGAAAATTCCAATTCTTCATGGTATCAAGGCCTCTCCAACCCTAGTCGACCCTCCCTTTCTCCCTCGCCTCGCCGTTCCCTCTCTACGGTGCAAAACTAACACCGACAGCCAGCAACCAAGCAGTGGCTTTCTTCCCCCCTCTCTCTGTAGTAGGGCTCGTCTTCCCCCCGTCTCTCCCTCTCAGCTTCACCATGTCAGAACCCACAAAAATTGGGAAGCCACCGTTACTTCCTCATCAACCTCCCCGCACCTGACTTTCACCACGATCTCTAATGTATTCATGTTCCCATTACACCGAGTTTCTCTCAAGGTCTCCTGGTTCGACGACTCAATCTTCAAGGTCTCCTCTCCGGATCTCACATCCCTTCCTCTGGAGACGATGATGAATGGTTCCAACTTGATTCCCTCATTCAAGGATGGATCCTTTCTATAGTCACCAATGAAGTTTGTGATCTAGTTATCTCTTCAGATTCTACTGCATCCAAAATTTGGCGTGTCATTCACGATCTCTTTCAGGACAACAAAAATGCTTGGGCTATGCAACTTGAACATCAATTCCGCACCACCACCAAAGGTATCACACCCATGGCCCCCTATTGTCAGAATCTCAAAAATATAGTAGATTGGTTAGACGATGTCCATGCCTCTGTATCTGAATCACAACTTGTCCTTCAGATGTTACGTGGACTGCCGGTGGAGTGACAGGCCCAAACTTCTTTCTTGCAGTTTCAGGATCCTATGTCGATGTTTCTTCAAGCTGGTCTGCCCTCATGGTATTAGATCAACAACGAAATTCCACCCTGGATGGAGACGGCATGACCCTGCTCTCCTCTCGATCAGTTGTCCCGCTTAGCTTCTCCCAAAACAGCGGTAGTGGCAGACGGACCTAGGCTGGCAGTGGAAGTCTGTTCTCTGGGCAAAGCAGCGTGAATGGCCGAAGCAGTTCTGGTCGTGGCAGCAATCGTAGAGTACACATGGGAAAGGACGTGGTCGACACTCTGCATCGAATCCCCGCCCACCCTATGACGCATTTGCACATTGGAACATATCCTACCCAAACCCCAGCCCTGGGCTGCTGGGCCCATGGCCCAATCCACCACCTCACCCATACCATGCCCATGCATATACAACCCAAAACGCACCACCCAACCCATATCACCCCTACTCGTACCACCCCCACCATGGACACTACCCTGAAAACCACCCATTTAACCCACCCATGGCATATCCATACCCCAACCCAACATCTTCCTACCCGCAATCTCCCAACCCAATCCCCACGGCTCTCTCACACCACTTCGACAACATGTCCATGACAGAACTTACATGGCTTATGGACACTGGTACATCCCACCATATCACTTCTAATCTAGGTACTATTTCTAATGTCTATTCTCGGTCTTTAAATCCACCATTCTATATCACCGTTGGTAGTGGATCTAAAGTACGCATTATGGGTGTTGGCACTCATACATTACCCACCACCCCACCCTCTCCCTTCACAATGTCCTAGTATCCCCTCATATAATTCATAATCTTATCTCCGTTTGTCATTTATCCATGATAATAATTACTCTGTTGAATTTGGTGCTCATGGTTTTTTTGTGAAGGATCTTCAGACGGGAACCATGATACATCGGTCCAATAATGCAGTCCCTCTTTATCCTATGTGTCATCCTCCTAAAGATACAACCAACATTGCTTCTCTC
The DNA here is from genome assembly GCA_003260385.1 of Cuscuta australis. Taxonomy (NCBI): domain Eukaryota; kingdom Viridiplantae; phylum Streptophyta; class Magnoliopsida; order Solanales; family Convolvulaceae; genus Cuscuta; species Cuscuta australis. The sequence goes on along the minus strand of NQVE01000126.1, from coordinate 167,635 downwards.
AATTCTCAAACATGGCATCGGTGATTTAGTCTTGCTGTCCTTCGTGTTGTCTCGAGTCTTTGTTTCTCCTTTTCAACATTACCATAATAATTTATGTCATGCTTGTCAACTGGGAAAACATGTGCGTCTCGCATTCTTTATGTCTAGTCATGTCTCTTTTTTTCCTCTTCATCTTTTACATATAGACTTATGGCAATCCCTTGTTCCTAGTGTAATGAGTTTTAAACTTTATATGATACTATTGATGATTTCTTGCATTATCTTTGAGTTATTCCTCTAAAAAAAATTTGATGCCTTTACTCACCTAACTTCATTTATTGCTTATGTTAAAAATCACTTTAATACTACCATCAAAGTTGTTCAATGTTATAACAGTACTGAATGCCGTAACTTAACTCTCAAAACCATTTTTTCTTCCCTGGGAATTCTCTTCCACTTCTCGTGCCCTCACACCAACCAACAAAATGGGCGGGGCGGGCGTTCCATTCACATTTTAAATAACACAATTTGCTCACTCCTTTTTCAAGCTCACCTCCTTCCCAAGTTTTGGGTTGATGCCCTTTAGATGGAAGCTCACCTCTTTAATCTCTTACCAAGCACCACCATTCAAAACCAAACACCTCACACCATCCTCTACAACTCTCCCCCCATTTAATCTCTTCTTCGTGTCTTTGGTTGCCTCTGATAACCCAATCTTTCTGCCACTGCTCCCCACAAATTAGCCCCGCATTTGGCTCGTTGCATTTTCTTGGCTACCCCACCAGCCAAAGTGGCTACAGTTGCCTAAACCTCCAAAAAATAAAATTATTGTTTCCCGACATGTTATCTTTGCACATAACAACTCTCCCAATGACCTCAACATCCTAGAAACTCTAAGCGATGACCCCCCCCCCCATTTTTCGGTTCTTGGCCACCCCTACCCCCTTCCCCCCTCGGCTCGGTCTTCCCATCCAATACCTCCCTCGTCCCAGTCCACGACCATCTGCCACTAACCCCTCAGCCCAAAACCCCATCAGACACACCCCCCATACCCCACCCACCCAACCGACACAGTCTTCTCCCCCTCTCAATATTCACCCCATGGTCACTCATTCTTAGGTTGGTGTATCGTGCCCTAAACAAATACTAAATCTTAACACCTTAGCCCATATATCCCCTCTACCCCCAAGTTACTGAAGTGCACTTAAAGATCCTAATAGGCATGTTGCTATCTGTGATGAATTTAATGCATTGGTTAAAAATGACACATGGAAACTAGTATCCCCCACCCCCTCTCAAAACATTATAACTGGTAAATGGCTTTTCCATCACACACTTGGCCCTACATGTGGGTTAACCAGGTACAAAGATAGATGGGTGGTCTGGGGATTCAATCAAAGATTTGAAGTTCACCACAACCATAGCATTTTGGGGACCATCATGCTTCTTTCCTTTTCTTTCATATCCTTTCTTCATGAACTTGTGGAACTCTTTGATAACAAGACCAAACTCGTTGTCTTCTTTGTTGGAGTCTTCCTCCATGGGTTTCTCAGTCGCAGTGGCTTTGAGCGTTATTCCCTTTCTCCTTTGTTCATCCAAAGACGGGTTAAGGACAATAACTACAAGAAAACGCAAAAAAACGACGGATTATAGCAATGGAATGCAATTTGACGCTAACGACGACGGATTCAGCGATGGAATTTTACGCCTACCATAATTAACGACAGAATCAGCATTCCGTCGCTCCGTATTGGCGGGAGGTAGTGCGCGGCATATTAGACGACGGAAAAAATTCCGTCGGTAAAAGAATATAATTGAAACGATGGAATTTTTCCGTCGCTAAATCCGTTGCCAAAAACAGATCTAAAAACGAGAACTCCTCTCCGTTTCTCCGATTTCGCAGACAAAAACCACAATGGCAGCTATGGATGTTGTGTGAAATTGATGCTGTAAAATTGGCGACAGATTTGGCGACGGAATAGCATTTCCGTCGCTGTATGCTCAAAATGCAGAAACGGTAGCTAAAACCGTCGTTAATCTTAGTGACGGAAATTTTCTGTCGTTAATTCCGTCGCCTCATTCCGTCGCTAATTCCGTCGTAGCCTAGCAACGGAATAAATAATCTGTCGTTAAACTTATTACTAACGAAAAATAACGACGGAATACAAACCGTCGCGATTTCAGCAGTTTCCCTACGAAAAAATAACGACGGAATAACAACTGAATTTCCGTCGCTAGGCCGATTCCCTACGGAAATCATGCTTTGGCGACGGAATAATTCCGTTGCGATTTCAGCAGTTTTTTGTAGTGAATAGATTCATAAGAGACTAGAGATGCTGATTGATTCATATATGGTGTCGGCTTTGGAATGCCATTCGGGTGTCAAGCTTCGCAGGATCTTCCGCACGAGATTCTTGTTGACACATGTCTTCTTTAGGACGTGAAGATCGTCGACGATCTTTGAAAAATGATCAAACTTGTTGTCAATCTTCTCATTTTCTTTCATCCTGAACATTTCATATTCTTGGGTTAGGAAATCAATTTTAGCTTAACGTATCTAGTCCGTGCCTTCATAAGTTACCTCAAGTGCGTCCCACATCTCCTTGACGGTGGAACAGCAAGATATCTTCCGGTAGTCATCCGGGTTGACCATACAATAGATCATGTTTATGGTTTTGGCATAATTCTCAATCTTTTTTATGTCCTCAGCATCGTATTCATCCTCGGTCTTGGGGATGGTTGTTTCTCCCTCTTTCTTCATCGGCACTTTCCTCGCTGTTTTTATGACTAACCACAGTTAGAAGTTTGTGGAACAAATATAGATTTTCGTTGTTCCTTCCAATAAATATAGTTGGTTCCATCAAAGAGTAGTGGCCTCAAGGTGGATTGCCCTTCACCAATTCTTGCATAGAAATTTCGAGAAGAAGAGCCCATGATCTTATTCTTCTCAAACGGTTAAGTCTGAAAGAGAGTTAGGCTCTGATACCAATTATTAAAATAAACGCCCAACGTTAGGGGGGTGAATAACGTTTAGAACAAATCGCAAGAAATTAAAACAAAGTAAGCGAAAAGTAAAGAGCATAAAGAAATGTACACCAAATTTTATACTGGTTCACCACGAGATACTTTCTCGAAAGTCCTACTAACTCCGTTAAGCTTACGGGTGCTTAACAAATCGGTACAACTTGAGAACTCGAGTCACACGAGCCTCAACAATGTTTGGTCAGAGATACAACACTCCAAGACTTCAACCCAAAGGAATATACTCTTCCTTCAACCAAGGGAACAAGCATCACTTCAAGTGTATAAAACACTTAAACACTCAAGAACAAGACTCCCCTTAAGAGTAGATATTGAGTAAAATACAGAACGCTCAAGAACACAACAATATCTTCACGAAATGACTCTCAAATGTGTATGAACAATGCAATGAAAGAGTATTTAAGTTGTGAAGAGTTGTGTGTTAAAGTACCAAGAGACCTCTTTTCATACCCAAAATGAGCCACAATGGCTGGGAGAAGATTGAGGTTGATTGGCATGATTTGTGGAAATGAAATCAAAAGTGGATCTACTAAAAAATGCCTAACATTGATGTTCATGTACTGAACATCACTGTTCTGGCTTTGACTTTCCTTTTGAATTGTCAAACGGTCATCTCAACATCGATGTTATAAACCCATGTAAGTGTTGACTTCCAAATAAGGAAATATTTTGTCTTAAATTTCTTCCAACGGTCAGGACCCAGCATCAATATTCAGTGTTGAACATCAATATTCTAAACTCTACTGCCAAAGGAAGGTTTTCAAGCCTTGGCTCCAACATCGTTGTAGCATAAACCTACATCGTTGTTAAGTTATCAACTACCAAATTTAATTTTTTTCAGGCCTAGCCAAACATCGATTTTTACACTCCAACATCGTTCTTTTGAATTCTACTACAAAAGTTAGGATTTCCCATACTTGGCCAAAACAGCATTGTTGAGGTTCAAACATCGCTGTCGGGTCTGGTCCTCAAAATCATGGTTTTGCCAACCAACGCCAAAAGCCGATTCCAAAAATTAAATTTTCCCAAATTAAAAACTAAGCGTTTGAAATAATTATTTGATGCATTTTATTTAGAAACTAAGTATAAAAACTTAAAAATCACGGATCACCAAGTTAAAGATAGTTTTTAGGTTTTTTACCAAAGACCAAAAAAACAAAGGTGGTTTTTAAAAAGTTTTTGTTGGGAAACCATTTAAATATGTCCTGAAGTGAAAACCAATTATATAAAGTTAAAAACCACTTTGTCGATTTGGACTTCGAAAACCAATGCCAAAAATCGAACGCCGAACATTGTGGTTTTGGTTGGGGCAACAAGCAGCTGATTTTGGAAAATTAAAAAATTTTGAAAAACGTGTTTGGGTGATGCATAAAAATAATTTCATGATTTTTTAAAATGTGTTTTAGTTTTTGAGAACTAATACTTGAAGACCAAAGCCGGTCTTGATCACAATTAGACGAACTCAATCCTAAGTCTAAGCCTTTGTCTTGGTCTTTGTTCTTGATGTTTTTGGGTCTTGTGCCAAGCTTGGTTTCTCACCTTGAGATGTTCAACGAAGCTTCTTTATATCCACGATAGTTTGGCATTTATGAAAACTTGTCAAAAACTGAACATCGCTTTAGTACAATGTTTTTGTAAAGTGTGTTCCAACATATTCGGGTAAAAATGTAAGTATGGGGATCTGTGAACTGTCGTTCTTAAGGGAACAGGGATCTCTCCCACCCAACGAGGAACTTCTTTGTTGGTTGAGCGTAACCTTCATTCCGAAGGAGAAGGTCATGACTCCATAAGTAAGTTAAGAATAATTAAGTCTTAGCCTAACTTATGTTATGAGTCTGGAATAAATTTAAGTCAAGTGACTAGCTAGAGAAACAAAAACGTAATACTCATATTTGAAATGATGAATAATGTTATGAAATGTAGGTGATGATGTTTATGCTATGTTTGTGTGCATGATATCATACGATTTTGTGAACTAGTGAGTTCGTTTATATGTGTGACCGAATGTTAGATATTTCTTACTTAGCGTCGTTCTTGAGCGTGTAGTGTATTTGTTTTGCTACATGCAGGTAACAGGGTCAAGATGAATCTAGACCCAATCCCGAAGGGCGATGAAGATGAAGAGATGTGCATGGGTATTCTTGAGTATTTTGAAATCTTATTTATTTCTAAATAATGTATTATTACTTTTACGGGCTTGGATTCTTAAGTTATGTCTTGAGTACTCACTTAAGCTTCCACACTTGTTCTAATTACTCTGATGAATGTTTTTTTATTTAAAGTTGAAATTGATGTTTTATATTATTTAAAAATAATATTATATGTTTAGATACCAGATTGGTAGTATTCCGATTTGTTATTCTATGTATTCGAGTTATGCGGGTTGAGGTGTTACACACGGAGACCTGGTAGCGAGAGATCTCCACAAACTCAAAAGAAGTCTAGAGAGAGAAAGTACAATCAGAGAATGATTATGTGTTGATTAATAAATTACTGGGTTACAAAGCTTGAAGGATTTGTTGATTGGTCATCTCCCTCCACAATGCCAGATGGGTGATATTTATAGACTTGGGGATTGCTCCCCAAGTCTCGCTACTTTGGCGCGCTGGTCACGTGACTATATAACCATCTCTTTAAAATATCTATGTCATTTGGGCCGGGCTGACAGGCCAGGCCGATCGCTAACTATTATGATTATAGAAAATACTGGCGCTCAGACATCCTAGCTTTGTTGGCCCATCGCCCCCAATTCTTGGCAGGACCATTGTCTTAGATCTTCGAAGTCTTCTTCCTTAGGTTGGATACCCCGTCTCTAAAGTATCTGTCAATTTGATTATTTTATGCAAACATCTTACTAATTCTCAAATAAAGTGTAATAAAAGTAATTGTGCACATTTAAAAAGTACTCCATAACATTTTAGTTAACAAATCTTATAAGTTTTTATAAAAATAGGTAGTGCAGATAAATATATGGGTCTAGACATTAATGTATGTTGCACGATAAATAAAATGCATGATACTTCTTCCCGTTATCTCATTTATATAGAAAAACTGGCATTATACGCGCATTGTGCAAATTTGAATGCCCGATCATAGTTTTATCCCAAAAAAATTAATATTTTTTCTATATGATTTATTGTGGTTGAATTGGTGCATATTGTTTTTTGTCCAATGCGACACAAAAATGAATTCGATAATAATGACTGTATATTTAAGGTCTCATAGAAAAAGTCTCTAGTAGCTTTAGAGTGGCATGTATTGACAATAATGGCCAGAATAAAGGTTATAAATTTGTTCAACGCATCATCTGAACGTGTTATCAATTGAGATATTCAGATATAAACTCAGATTCTTGGAGGAATTGAAAGACCAGAGAGATACTCATCAATGGAGGAAAATGAAAATTCATTCTCTGCTGCTTATTAAAGTCACTATTACAGAGCTTATATACAAAAGTGTCAAATGGAAAGAAAGTAAACAGAAGCCGAGAAAAGCGCAGTAAAGACCGGGGTCCTGAACTGTCAAAACAGAATTAGTTTTGAGTTCCGTTTTCTTCAATACCCCCCTTCAAGCTTGGTAGGGAGAGGTCACGAAGCATGCCAAGCTTGTGCAGAAGATTCCAATGTTGGGAAGAAGGGAGAATTTTGGTGAGGACATCTGCTATTTGAGATGTAGTGGGAAGATAAGTCAGTTGGAGAAGACCTTCAAGGACTTTGTCGAGTGTGAAATGACAATCTAGTTCGATGTGTTTTGTTCTCTCATGAAAAACGGGGTTGCGTGCAATATGTAAAGCACTTTGGTTGTCACAATGAAGAGAGACAGACTTTAAGTCTGTGAGACCAAGTTCTTCTAGCAGGCGAACCAACCAAACAGTTTCTGCGGAAGCATGTGCCATTGCTCTGTATTTAGACTCTGCTGAAGAGCGAGAAACAGTGCTTTGCTTTTTACTTTTCTAACTAATGGGAGATTTACCCAACATCAATATATAGCCAGTGACTGATTTGCGAGAAATGGGGCAAGATGCCAGTCTGAATCTGAAAAAGCATGCAAAGATACTTGTGAAGCAGCAGACATGAGGATTCCTTGACCAAGAGTACCATTAAGATACTTTAAAACATGTTCTAATGCCTTAAGATGTGAGGAGTGAGGGGATTGCATGAACTGACTGAGTAACTGAGCCGTGAAAGCAAGGTCTGGCCTTGTATGAGTAAGGAAATTTAGTTTTCCCACCATCATCCTGTAATATGTAGCATCTGGAAGTAAATCACCATCAGTTGGAAGTAACTTGCAGTGAAGAGGTAGGGGTGTTGCTGCAGTAGTGGTTATTGGGACGTGAGCCAGTTGTAGAAGTTCTTTGGTGAACTTCTTTTGGGTGAGAGTAATACCATCTCGGACATGGGTAACCTCGAAACCCAAGAAGTAATTGAGAAGGCCCAAGTCTTTGATTCCAAAAAGTCCATGAAGACTTGTTTTGAGCTGAGTGATCTCTGTAGGATTGGAACCTGTAACCATAATGTCGTCTACGTAGACTGCCACGATTGTGATGTGAGGACCATGGCGTTTAAGAAAGAGGGAATAGTCATTCTTAGACTGAGTGTAACCTAGAAGGTGTAAGGTATCAGTCAGTTTTGTGAACCATTCTCTAGAAGCCTGTTTTAAACCATATAGTGATTTGTGTAATCTGCATACTTTGTTATCAGGATTGTCCAATCCTTGGGGCATCTTCATGTAAACTTCTTCCCGGAGGTCTCCATGCAGAAATGCGTTATCTACATCCAACTGATAGATGTTCCATTGTTTGTGTGCAGCCAAAGCAATGATGGCTCGGATGGTAGGCATTTTGACAACAGGAGAGAAGGTCTCCTCATAATCAATGCCCTCTTTTTGGGTATCACCACGAATAACCAGCCGGGCTTTGTATCTCTCTAAGGTACCATCTGCTTTGAGTTTGACCTTATAAACCCATTTTGAAGGAATAGCTTTCTTGCCAATGGGGAGCGTAACCTCTGTCCAAGTGTTGTTGAGTCTTAAAGCAGAAAGTTCTCTTTGCATGGCCTCAATCCAGCATGGTTGTGAAGCTGCCTCCTTGTATGTTTTGGGTTCCTGGTGTTGCTCCATGTGAGTGATGTGAGCTTGGGAGATGGCTGGTAAAGCATCATATTGAACCAAGTTACACCAGTGAGTGGTTGTAGAAGACAAGCATTGGTAATCTTTTAAATAAGATGGGGTTTTTGAGGGCCTGGAAGATCTGCGGAGTGGTATGGATGAAGTGGAGGGTTGTATTTGTTGTGGTATGGATGAAGTGGAGGGTGGTGTTGATGATTGTGGTTAATCTAGAGAACATGTAGTTTGATCATCATGGAAAATGGAACAATCCATTGATGTAGGTAATGGGATTGAAGAAAATTGATCAAAGAGATGTTTGGAATGGAAAGGAAATATGTTTTCCTTAAAAATAACATCTCTAGAGTGTAGCACTTTGCGGGTCTCAAGATCAAGTACAATATATGCCTTTTTGCCATAAGAATATCCCAAAAAAACACCATTGTGAGCTCTAGGTTGGAATTTGGTTCTATTTCTCTTCAAAGTGGCAATGAAGCATAGGCAGCCAAAAACCTTTAAATGATCATAAGAAGGCAAATGATTATGTAAGAGTTCATATGGGGTGTGGTGTTGTAAAACAACATAGGGTAGTCTGTTGAGCAAGTAAGTGGCAGTCAAAATGCATTCTCCCCAATATTGTAAAGGTAAATTGGCTTGTAGTTGGAGAGACCGTGCAATTTCCAGGAGGGATTTGTGCTTCCTTTCTACTTTGCCATTCTGTTGAGGGGTGTCAACACATGAAGTTTGATGAAGAATCCCTTTTGAATTATAGAACTGGATGGCCTCTTTCTTAGAAAATTCTGCACCACTATCTGATCTTATGCTCTTTACAGTGGTCCCAAATTGTTTCTCAACATATGTTATGAATGATTTCAAAATAGGGAGAGCATTACTTTTATGCGAAAGAAGATGAACCCATGTGGCTCTTGAGTAATCATCAACTATGGTAAGAAAAAATCTAAAACCATTATATGTTGGAGTAGAATAAGCACCCCAAATATCAACATGTATTAATTGAAAAATCTGAGTACTCTGGGATTGACTTGTAGGAAAAGGCAATCTATGGAATTTGGCCTTTGGGCAAACATTACAAGTAGAGAGTTGTCTACTACTACATTTGTCTCCAGAAATCACATGTTTTATGGAATGTAGAGGAGTATGTCCAAGGCGACAATGCCAAACATCAATAGAAACAGAACATGTTGTACTATTCAAAAATCTTTGTGTATTCACAGAGGTGTCATCCAAGTGTTCATCTGTAGGAGATCTCTGCAGCAAGTATAAACCATCGATTGCTTTACCAAGGTCCTGTAGCTTGTTCGTCAAAGGGTCCTGAATGTAACAATTTGTAGAAGTCAAGACAATCTGTGTGGACATTTGTTGAGCCAACTTGCTGGCTGACAAGAGATTAAAATGAAACTGTGACACATGCAACACATTATGAAGGGTAATAGTTGCAGAAAGTTTAACTGTGCCAATATGTGCTACAGGAACTTTGGATCCATCAGGGATGGTGATATTACACTTTACTAGAGGTGTAGTGTAAGTATCAAATAATGCTAGGTGAGGGCAAATGTGATCTGTGGCCCCACTATCGATTATCCACGTATTGTGATTATATGAGGACAAGAGACAAACACATTTACCTGCAAGCATAGCAGAGTAATCTGAAGATGTAGTCTCTGAATTGGGGTTGTTTGACCTCTTTAAAAGTTCCACCAGTTGATGATACATGTTAGATGAACAGGAGGTGTGGTGTCATCAACATTGGTCATATGTGCTTGAGGAGGGAACTTTCTATTCCTTTGATTCCGCAACTCAGGATGAAGCTTAAAGCACCTTTCATTAGAATGACCAATGAGTACAGTAGTACGAATTCTTGTTGGGACCAGTGTTTTTGAGGGAGGAAAAAGGTCGGGAAGGTCCATAATGTGCAGGAGCACCAGAAGTTTTAGCATGTTGAATTGCCATGGAAGAAGCTTCAGGATTTAAAATGGCAGAAGGGGAAATTTCTCTTTGTTTTTCTTCTTGTAGAATCAGATTGTAAGCATCATTTGGGCTAGGGAGGGGTCTGATCATTAGAATATTTCCCCTGGTAACTTTGTAATCAGGATTGAGACCCATCAAAAATTGCATAAGCCTTTGATTTTGTATATAAATTGTCATAGCTTGACTGGATTCACAGGTACATGATGGGATCTGTGTAATTGCAGTAAGTGCATCCCATAGAGACTTCATTTTTCCAAAATAAACCGCAACAGATTGACTTCCTTGGGAAAGATTACTTAACTCTTGCTGTAATTGGAAAATCTTGGGATCATTGGCTTGGCCATATCGTTGCTCAAGTTCTTCCCAAATTTCTTGAGCAGTGGTACAATATATGACACTTTCACAAATATCATTTTCAATTGAATGAAGGAGCCACGAAATTACCAGATTGTTGCAGCGAGCCCAATATGGTGATAGAGGTGAATCATCCGCAGGTTTAGGGAACCTCCCAAGGACGATATCAAGCTTGTTCCTCGCAGAGAGAGAAACTTCAGAACAGCGTTTCCAATGACTGTAATTATCGCCATTCAAAGGTTTTGTGGCAAGCTTGTAATTGGAAGGATCTGAGGGATGAATGTATAGCACGTGATTGCAATCAACCAGTGGTGTTGCCGTCGCCGCAGTTGCGCCGGACATCTTCTAGAAAAAAATGCAGAATCTGAAGAAATTGAAGATTCAGAATGACGAAGTGATGAACGGATCAAGACGGGATAGAATCTCGCTCTGATACCATGTTATCAATTAAGATATTCAGATATAAACTCAGATTCTTGGAGGAATTGAAAGACCCGAGAGATACTCATCAATGGAGGAAAATGAAAATTCATTCTCTGCTGCTTATTAAAGAAGCCGAGAAAAGCGCAGTAAAGACCGGGGTCCTGAACTGTCAAAACGGAATTAGTTTTAAGTTCCGTTATCTTTAATAGAACGGGTAGTAAATATATAAGAATAATGCCAATAATTGTAAACAAGATGTTTAATGATTACAAGCAAATGGTCAAAATAATAAAAGTTCCGAATAACTATTTTAGTTTTAATTAAAATTTCAATTACAATATTTAGAAACCTGGCACTTGTTTCCCATACAAACCAAATGTTTGAAAATACTTACCATCATGAAGACAACTTTTTTTTGCATTATGGATTATGGAAACAACTTTTTGACTAATATCAAAAGGTTAAGCATAAACACCCGACAAATTATTTTTGGGGAATACAACTTTTAGAGTATTATTTTTATGGAAAATGCTAGAGTCACACACATAAAGTTCACAAACTTCACAAACTTGCCTTTTGTGGATTTTAAATTAAAATATCTTTTATTATTTGAGTGCATCTTATTTCTAGGAAAGTGTTAAAAAGACAAGTTTGTGAATTTTGTGAACTATTTGTTTGTGACTCTAGCATTACTCTATTTTTATATGTAATTGTCAAACTCATTAATCATAATTAACTTCAACACTTGAGCCGCTAGGCATACAAAAATAACAACATATGTACATCTACCACGACCCTCTATTGAGAATTTAAAATGCCATCAGAAACGTATTATATTGTATTGAGAAAAATCATACCAGACAGTGAGAGTCAGAACCAAAACACTAAGGCCCCGTTTGGTACACGGAATTCAAATTATGGAATTGGAATTGAAGACTTCAATTCCAATTCTCGTGTTTGGTACCACAAAAATTATGTGGATTTGGAATTGGTAGTGCAAAAAATGAATTGGAATTGGTGAATTGAATCCCATGGAATTTTATTTCCAATTCAATTCCGTGTACCAAACGGACCCTGAAACAAGTTGGCATCGCATATATATTCTGCCAATGCTCCAAGGAGATAGAAAATCATGGTTGAATCTTTAGAGAAATTATTGCAGTAGTAACGGTGGTTGGGGAATGGGCATCAACCAGCTGCAAAAGTTGACTCGAGGTACGAGCAAAGAAAACTAAAGGGTTGTTTGCACAATTACATGTAACCATCACAACTCATCTACAGAAATACAAAGTATATTATCCTTGAAAAGAAGAAACTATAGGAGAAAGACAGGGAAGAAAATGATGTTCCCTAATTCCCTGCCCACAAAATTTACTTCCCATAAAACTTAAAATAGTAACATAGCTGCCAATGTGCTAGCTTAGGGCTCCCTCTATAATCTTAAAGACTGTTTCATCAATGTTCTTTATGTGTGCATGCAGATAGATATGAACAGCCACAAACGATGGGACAATATGATTTTCTCAAAGGATTGAAAGGAATAAGCAAATGCTATGTAGATGTGATGAGAAAACTATTGTCATTTTGAGAACGAGAATAGTTTTTGTATGTAGAAAGAGGCCTAATAGTAGGACAAAGTAAAAAAGATAACGAACATAAGAATTGGGACATGGGGAATTCAAGTGAAAATAAGAATAATCGATAGGGATGTACATATTTTTTGTGCAATATATTTTGTACTCCTATCCCCAAAAAGATTCATAGTTTGACTTCATGATGCATAAGAAAAGTACTCAAAAGTGAAATGTGGGTAAAATTTGTTTAAAGAAGAGAAATCTAGTGTGAACTTTTTTGGGTATGTAGGGAGTGGTATTAATTTTAAAAATAATCATTGACAAAACGTAGTAAAAATGGATGCGAGAAAGAACCAAGTCTCTTGCAAGACAGATCTTTGTCTCCTATCAGAGATGTATATTCACTTCTTTAGTGTAAAAAAGTTACAAAGTATTAATTTCTAAAAATAATCATTGACATTGTTTTTATTTTTTAAATCTAAAATTAAAAGTTAATCACTACTTACACGTACTTCGAAATTTGGATAATACGCATCACTCTAAAGAAATGAAAAAAATGATAAGCAGTAAACTAAATATGCATGTCCATCAAAAGTATAAATTCATTTTCATGTACTATGTACTTTTTGAACTCCATCAAATTTATTGACATATGCCTATCTAAAAATAATACGGAGTATTATATATTTCAGGAACTGAATGTTTGAAAAAACATTTGAAGTAATGAGCTTAATGCCTTACTTCATTAATTGTCAAAAGCACATAATATGTGCCAAGTTTAATGCTATTTCTCATCATTAAACACTGCATTTCTTGTGGTATATGTAATATATCCCTCTTCTACTAAAACAATAAAGCTAACCATTGTAAGGCAGGTTCTCTTTAATAAACATGTCTAACTATTATATTTTTCAAGGAATGTATGTGAAGATTTCTACTTAAATAAGAAAGTTAAATTTGTCATTTTAAGAGTTCACTAATGGGAAAAATTTGTTTTTGAATTTAAAGCTGCTACTAACCAAGCAATATCTGACCCAAGATCGATGACAAGCAAAACTGAAATAGGAGAGAATCTGCAATAGTTTTATTAATTTTAAAATGTAGTTTATTAAGTTCAACATTTCAGTGATGTTCCTTTACAAGTTTTGATGCAGTGCTTCGCATCTCCTTGAAAAATCTTATTTGCATTTTGAATGTTTACATATGATTCATTAACACTTCCACAAACTAAGCAAAGCCCCCAAAAGAAGTATCAGACACCAAACCATTTCATTGCGGCGCGAGAAGAACTGGGACTAACAACACTGAGGGGTAGAAATGATGAAGCGACTTAAAGTATAATTTTCATAGCATAGAGAACTAATTTTTCTACAAGAAAAGTGGACTATTGCTAAGGACTGCACTCTTATCACTCGTTCCCATTTATATATGATAGAAAGATAAATAAAATAGGTCAGAAAGCAAGGTACATAGCTAAACATATATTGGTTTATTCATACCATATTATAAATACCGAGCCTTTTTGACCACCTGATATGACTCTCTGAATTAAGTGAATGCTGCAGCTAGAATTGAATTTAGGTCACTGAGAACTTATCAAGATAGTTGGCGACAAACAAGAGTTTACCTCATTGCTAATCTCTGGTGCAAGTTACGAGAGTTACTCTCATTCTCTTGACTGTAATGAAAACAACATTATATAACATGTAAACTAATATAAGAGAAATGCATAGGTAAATTCTAATTTAAATAAACATTTCAACCAATTACCAAGCAAAAGTTATTATCTAACTATTCAATCCATGACATCATCACGAGGCATGCCAATACTATACATTCTGTAAAGCTAATGGCGAGAGAATGAAAATGAAGAAGAAGAAGAATATCTCGTATTTCATCATCATAACAGAAATACAGAAGCAGTATTTAAAGAGGCATATGAGCCCATCTAACAGAATGCTAACTAACTAACAGGAAGATAACAAACCCCAACTAACTAACAAGAAAGCTGGTAGCCCAAGATATTTGTTGTGGCCCAATATGTATTACATACAGCCCAATATACTCTACATCCCCCCCTCAAGGTGGACTGGGAGGTGAACGTAACAGGCCCATCCTTGAAGCCAAATCCCAGTGACTGACTGCGCCTAATGGCTTGGTAAGAATGTCTGCAAGTTGCAGTCTTGAAGGAACAAATGCTGTCTGTAGGAACCCTTCAGAAATTTTATCTCGAGTGTAATGGCAATCTATGTTGAGGTGCTTCGTTCGTTCATGGAAGACAGGGTTTGAAGCAATGTGAATGGCTGCCTTGTTATCACAGAATAAAATGATAGGTAGTTGCAAAGGCACAACAAGATCTTTGCACAGATAGCTGATCCATTCCAGTTCTGAAGTGGTTGCTGACACAGCTCTATATTCAGCCTCTGCAGATGATTTGGATACAGTTTTCTGCTTCTTGGTCTTCCAAGATATGAGAGCTTGGCCCAAGAACACACAATATCCAGTTAGAGACCTAGAAGTCATTTTGCAAGATGCCCAATCAGCATCACAAAAACCCCTTATTTTCAAATCAGAAGTAACTGGATAAAATAGGCCCATGCTGGTTGTACTCCTTAAGTAATGTAGTATGTGGTGAGCAGCTTTAAGGTGCTCAGTAGTTGGCGTTTGCATAAACTGAGATAAATGCTGAACAGCATAAGATATGTCTGGCCTTGTCAGGCCCAAGTAAAGCAACCTCCCAATTATCTGTCTAAATTTGGCAGGGTCATCAATAGGGTGACCAGAATTGTGGGATAATTTGAGGTTCCTTGGTAAAGGAAACGCAGCAGTAGCATCTGTAGGAATTCCAGCATCCATGAGAAGGTCAAGAATATACTTCCTTTGATTTAGGAAAGTGCCTATTGAGGAACGAGAGATTTCCATGCCTAGGAAATACCTGGCCATGCCCAAGTCCTTTATAGTAAACTTAGTGTGAAGTTGAGCCTTAACTTCCTGGATCTGTGTAGAATCTTCCCCAGTGAGTAAAACATCATCAACATAAACCAGTAGGGCTAAAAATTTCCCATTTGACTTTCTAATAAATAGAGAATGATCATGCTTGGACTTAGAAAATCCCAAAGAAGAAAGATATTTGGATAATTCAATGTTCCACTGCCTGGAAGCTTGTTTCAGCCCATATAAAGACCTCTTCAATCTGCAGAATTCTCCTTGTTTGGCCTTGGTGTAACCTTGTGGTGGCACCATATAAACTTCTTCATCCAAATATCCATGAAGGAAGGCATTGTTAATATCTAGTTGATGCAAGGGCCAATTGTGGGCAGTGGCCAGAGCAATAAGAAATCTGACAGTTGTTAACTTGGCAACTGGAGAAAAAGTGTCTTTACCAGGAATCTGATTGTACCCTCTGACCACTAGTCTGGCTTTGTATCTTTCAACATCTCCATTGGGTAAATACTTCACCTTATAGACCCACTTAGGTGTAAGTGGTTTTGTCCCAGGTGGCAGGGAGGTTAATTCCCATGTTTGATTCTCTTCTAGGGCAGTGAGCTCCTTTTCCATAGCTGCCTGCCATTCAGGTATATCCTTAGCCTGAGAATAATAGTAAGGCTCTATGGTGGAAACTACCTTTTGAAGAGAAGTGAGAAAAGCTGTTGAGTAATAACTCAATTCAGCACACACCAAGCCATGTGAAGCAGCCAAAAAACTGTATGATTGGGAACTAGTGGTAGACGCAGAGGATCTACCCTTGGGCTGAATGAAATCTTTCATCCATGTTGGTTGAACTTGTGGCCTTGATGATCTTCTAAGTTGAGGAAGATCAGTCTGATGAGTATCAGCACTAGGAAGAGTATCAACACAAGGATGACTCATTGAAGAAGGCACTGTGCTAGACAGTTCTGCTTCTTGAAAATTTGGTTGAGTAGAAGGAACTGGACTGGGTCCAACATTTGTTTCATTTGGACTGTATTCAGATGGACCATTGGATGAACAAGGAACTGGTAAGCATGCATCAGATGACTTGGGTACAGACTGGAGTTGGGGCTGTGCATGATATGGAAATATGTGTTCCTGGAAAATAACATCTCTGCTATGAAGGACTTTGTTGCCTTCAATGTCATACAATCTGTACCCCTTTTGGCCAAAAGGATAGCCAAGAAGAATGCACCTAATCCCTTTGTTATCAAGCTTGTCCTTTCTGTGAAGGTTACTGGCAAAACATTGACACCCCACAACCCTTAATTCATCATAAGAAGGTGTTTTGTTGTAGAGTAATTCAAAAGGAGTCTTCCAGTCTAATCTCTCCACTGGTAGCTTGTTGATAATGTGTGTTGCAGCAAGTACACACTCACCCCAAAATTTCTTAGGAAGATTGGCATGAAGTCTGATAGCTCTTGCAGTATCAAGTAAATGTCTATGCTTTCTCTCCACGACTCCATTTTGTTGAGGTGTTTTTACCATGGATCTTTGATGCATGATTCCTTTAATCCCAAAAATATCAGAACAAGTGGAATTAATGAACTCAGTTCCATTGTCAGATCTGACCACCTGGGCTTTCCTTTGGAATTGTGTCTCAATCATGTTTAAAAAGTTAGATACAGCATTCTTGACCTGGTCTTTATTATGTAATAATTGTGTCCATGTACTTCTGGTGTAATCATCCACAATAGTCAGAAAAAGTGTGGCTCCTGTAATGTTGGGCTTTTTGAATGGACCCCATAAATCTATATGAACCAGTTGAAAAGGAGTACTTGTAAATGAGACACTGTTAGGAAAAGGCAGTCTATTGAACTTGGCAAGCATACAAATGTCACAATGAATTCTGTGTTGTATATCAGAGGTACAAACAGAAATATGCTTCATTTTAGACCAAGAAGTATGTCCTAGTCTAGCATGTAAAAGTTCAAAATTACAAGAAGTAACATTCATTCCCAGAATCTCTGAATCGCCTCTGGTTTTGTGTTCAACTTTTATCTTGTATAAGCCATGACTCCTTGACCCAATTGCCACAACCTGATTAGTTGAAGGGTCCTGAAATATGCATTTATCAGGCATGAACAGAGCATTGATGTGTTGAGTATCAATCAGCTTACTAACTGATATCAAGTTGAACTGAAATTCAGGCACATATAGGACATTAACTAACATCAAACCCAGTGTCAGTACCACATCCCCTGCTCTATTTACTGTTTTGTGAGTTCCATCTGGCAATGTCACAATTATGGGTTTTGGGAGATCATGTATATTACAGAGAATATTCTCAAATGGAGTCATATGATCAGATGCTCCAGTATCAATAATCCAATCAACATTGTTTCCACAACTAACAGAATTAGCCTCAGCAACGTGAAGACTTAAAACAGTGGAAGCCATAGACCAAGTTTTACCTGCAAGGTGTGCATAGGCATGTGATGAACTTGCTTCTGCAGAATTTATGTGTGCCTTGTCTGACATCAGCCTCATCATCTCTTGAGCCACATGTTGAACAAAGCCAGGATTATTCTGAAACAATCCCTGTCCCATATTCATTTCATCCAAAGGACTGTCAGATTGAATGTCTTGGGAGTGTGTTGTGGTATTTGCTGCAAATCTGTTATTCCCATGACCATTTTGTCCTTTCTTTCCTTTAGGACCTTTGAACCAATCTGGATATCCCACAAGTTTGAAACATTGATCCTTGAGATGTCCAGTTTCCTTGCAATATTCACATACTCTTCTAGTCTTCTTAGGATCAGTCTTGTTGAAATAGTTTTGGCGTGGTCCACCACCTTTTCCAGCATATAAGGCCTGTGATTCAGCATCACTTCCAGCATAAGCAGCCATTTCACTTCCCAGAACTTGAATTCCAGTGATTGATTTTTGCCTTTCAACCTGTTGAATGAGACCACAGGCTTTGCTAACTGATGGAAGAGGGTCCATGATCAGTATTTGTCCTCTAACAGTGTCAAAACCTTCATTTAGTCCCATCAAGAATTTGATTAACCTTCTTCGTTGCTCAGCATCTGCAACTTTCTTCTTTGAATCACAGGTGCAGCCATTACACTCGCACAAGCAAGGATCACTGACATTAGTCAGTTCATCCCAAAGTTTCTTCAATTTTGTGAAATACACACCAACTGGATCATTGTTCTGCCTGATGTCTGCAATTTTCTTCTCAATTTGGTAAATCAGGGGTCCATTGCTTTCACCAAATCGCTCCATCAATTCGTTCCACAGTTCCTGTGAGGATGTCGCGTACAAGAAGGCTTCTGCCAGATCAGGTTGAATCGAGTTCAGGATCCAACTAAACACCATGTTGTCGCATCGTTCCCATTGAGCACAATTTGGTGAAGCTGTGTCTGGTTTCCTGCACATTCCATTGATGAATCCTATCTTCATTTTCGAAATCAGAGCAATCTTGATCGATCGGCTCCATGGAATGAAATTTGTTCCAGTCAGCTTCGTTGTAGTAAGAATCATCCCTGGATGATCTGAGTTGTGCAAGAACAGAGGATCTTGCTTATACGTTTGCTCTTCTTCGTTAGCCATTTTCGTCTCAGATTAGGTGCTGGATGAATGATAAAGCACAAGCTTTGATACCATGTAAAGCTAATGGCGAGAGAATGAAAATGAAGAAGAAGAAGAATATCTCGTATTTCATCATCATAACAGGAATACAGAAGCAGTATTTAAAGAGGCATATGAGCCCATCTAACAGAATGCTAACTAACTAACAGGAAGATAACAAACCCCAACTAACTAACAAGAAAGCTGGTAGCCCAAGATATTTGTTGTGGCCCAATATGTA
Source organism: Cuscuta australis (assembly GCA_003260385.1). Classification (NCBI taxonomy): domain Eukaryota; kingdom Viridiplantae; phylum Streptophyta; class Magnoliopsida; order Solanales; family Convolvulaceae; genus Cuscuta; species Cuscuta australis. The sequence goes on along the minus strand of NQVE01000126.1, from coordinate 148,387 downwards.
TTACATACAGCCCAATATACTCTACACATTCTCTTTCTGATATGAATCTACCATCAATGTACCATTTCCTAACACTTGAGCGGAAAAAAATATGAGAAAGCTCGCTGGAAAAGAGTGTTTGCACCAATGTAAAACCTATGGAAAAATATAATCAAGAACTTGCATTGGATATTGAAAAGGACAGTCAAACAAAAGAGGTTAAAGAGGCGCTAAATCTGAATAGCCTAAATCTGAATTTACTCTCCAAATTAAAACCAACAGCCTAGAATCATGTTGAAATGAGTATCTAGTTGGCCTAAAAACATCAATCAGTATGCAATAATATCCTAAGCTTACAAAGAATGTTGAAGAAAATGAAAAGGAGCAAATATGGTATTGTTATGTGGTTGAGCCAGAAATAGAGAAAGAGGTAGAAGCTCATCATTACAGCCTTAAACAAACTCTTAAACCTGAATGTTTTGATATAATTCATTCCATTGAACATCTGATCACTTGAATCCCCATTTTAAACTGAAACTCCATCAAATTTATTGACCTCTGCCTATTTAAAAATAATATCATAAGGTTCAAGAATTGAATGGTTGAGAAAGAGTTAAAAATATTGAGCTCAATGCCTTACTTTAATAATTGAAAAAACATACAAAATGTGCTAAGATTAATGGTATTTCTGAGAATTTTAAAATACATTTCTCGTGGAATATGTAATAGGTGTGCTTTTAAAACAATAAATTAAAGTTGTCCATTGTAAGGCAAATTCTCAGCATTAACTTGGAAAAACACTATGGATAAAAAATAAGCAAAAGGCTAAAAAAGTGAAATCTGTACCGAACCATATACATTAATCTCACAAGACAATGAGTTCTCAATCAAGCATGGAGGGAGAACTCTAAAGTGAAATGTGATGAAAGTATACTTAGAAGCAAATAAATACACAGAATCAAAAAATTGGAAAACACAATGATAACAATGAAATAATTAGTAGTACGTTAGAAATTCATTACCTGGTTGGTTGTGAGACAACAACCAGCGAAAGATCATGAAAATGAAACGCATAACAGCTATGGTACGCTTCGTATAGCACCCTTAAAATCTGCAAAACTCACCATCCTTTATTTGAGAGTGAAATGGAAACAGTTATCATTAATCTGGAAGGTCACAAAAAAGAAACCCAGAGAATCTTTTTAAGCGCCTTTGCCTCCTGGTTTCCATCAATATCAAAGTGATACATCACGCTCTTCTAACAGCATGTAAGCAAAATGGGGTTTAAATTAAAAAGCATTGTACAAGTGTTAAAGTTAAGAAGGAAAATGGACATAATATTAAGGGTCGGGGTATTCAACCCTCTTCTTATCCACTCATATAATATAAAAAGATACATTTGCCTCACTAATTAATTGTAACAGATATGGTTTGCGTAGACACGACCAAGAATGAACTTTTGTATTAGGAGACAAGTTTTTATCATTGAAGAGATTTTCCTATGCCTCCACCATTATTCAATATTAAGAATACTTGGCATATTTGGTACTAAGTGGTGTTCTATTCGGTACTATCAAAACTCAAATACTCAATGAGCTTATGATTACTTATTAGGACTTGTTATACGTACCAATTCACTCTCTTTCTTGTTTAGAGGGAGTAGTTTTGTTCCATAGTCTGGTTGTCCTCTGTATAGAAGCTTCAAAAGATGTCCAATTGGAAATTAATGGTGAGATTGACGATAGATGAGGGATTGATGATGGATGAGAGAGAGATTGAAGAGGCAGAGGGAAAGGAAATAGCTCCCGATGGAGAATGTGAGATGCTTCACTTGTGTAATTGACAGTGAATACGTCCAAATGCTGAATTTTTGGACCAAATTCCAATATAATTCCATTGGAAACAACCTGGAAATTGGTATATAATAAATAGGATAATCATAAATTTGGAACAAAAATTTTCTACCCAATCAAATGGGACATTGTAAGAATGACACTGAGATATTTCGAAACAAAATAACGAGATTGCTATTCTTGCCCACTCCTAAGAGTGAGTCACAAAAGCATTACTACTATATATGCATATGTTTTGAAACAGAAATAGTGTAACATAGAAAAAATTAAAAGATGCTAAATTAAAGTAGATGAAGTATAAATTATTTTACTCCGTAATAAAAACATGATATTTTGAAATATAACATTTCTTAAACACCTTTTATTTTTCACAATTTTTAAATTTATTTAGTTTTTTCAATCTCTTTTGGTTTTATATATTAAAACATTTTCAAATTTCTTTTTAAAACTTTTTCACGTTTCTCGTGAGGCCCTTTCAAAATTTTCACACCATGTAACTAAATTTTTTTAGTCCAAAAGAACAAATCCCAATCCTCCCATATCCTTTTTCTCATTTAACATTTTACGATCTCAAATGTAAGACTTTGGTTATTAACATCATTATTTGTATATATAAACAGAATATAAAAATATGATATTTCTAAACTACATTTCGAAATAAATCTATGAATATTAAATTAATATCAAAATTAAATTTGTTTCTTTCGCAATTGATTTTATGCCTGATTGTTCAAAGCCTTTAGCGAGTACTATGAAGTCGCAATATACACCGTACAATTGGTTTTACGATAGTTTCCGTACATCTGCGGTGAGTACTCATTTACGAGCAATTGGATGCTCATTTTCGAGCAATTGAATATTCATTCTCAAGTAACTGAACACTCGTTTTTTTTTTAAATTTAGTTTTGTTCGAAAATGAATATTTAGTTACTCGAAAATTAGCAATCCATTACTCAAAAATGAGTACTCTATGACTCAGAAATGAGTAATCAAGTAGCTGTACTAAAATCATGGTAGTTTCAAATGTGTGGTGTATGTACTTAGAGGTGGCAATCTGGTCAACCGGATCGGTTCCGGATTGGATTTTTCGGTTCGGATATGTTTAGATATATGTCATAATCGGTTTGGTTCGATTTAATTTTGGTTCAGATTTTATTCGGTTCTATACACTTTTTAGATCTGGTTCGGTTTCGAGTCGGTTCAGATAAAGTTTGGATATAAATTGGTTCGGACAAATCTCGGTTCGGAAACAGATTGGATCGGATATATTTTGATTTTGGATCTAGTTCGATTCGGATATACATTGTCTTTGGATATGTTTCGGTTCAGATATATTCCGATAGAATATATTTTGGATATATATTATTTTCTAATTAAAATTTAATTATTCATGTTTCTTTTTTGTTTTATCACATTTATTAATCTACCATCAATTCAACACCTCATATTATTTTTAATTTTTTCTAACTATAGTATCTCCACCCTAAATCATCTTTCATTTTTGACTTTTTAATCATATTTTACAAATTTGGACTACAAGTTATGAAAAAATATATAATTAGTTATGATATAAAATTAATATAATTAAATTGATTTTAAAATTTAGTTTTGATATATCAAATTTTTATCATATCTAGTAATATCTTTATGTTTATAAATCCAAAGATAAAAGATAAATTCAAATAGTGTTACGCTTCAATTGAATACAATTTGGTAAAAATTGAGTGAAATTAGATAAAATTAAGTGATGAATTTTATTTACAATTACTCCTAAAACTGATAGAATTAAATAAAATTAATACAATGAAGTACAAATTTTATAAACTACTAGTATTTTAACTCGTGCAATGCATGAGGTTAAACATGATTTTGTTTGATTTTGAATTTTAAGTATCTCTAATATAAGTCTCTATTCTTTTGGATTCTAACTCTTATGGTTCGTTTTTTGGTTTAGAGAAAAATGTTTTTCTAGATAATTTCAATCATACTTCCCTATATTTGATTATATAAGTCGTAAAAATTTATATTCTAGGAAAATTAGTCTCTCAACGAAAGAAAATGACTTTTGTGTGTTTCAAACATAAGTTAATTTTCCTACTCAATCCCTGAACACTCTGACTTCATGAATAAAAAAACTCTCCCATCCACTCCCTCCCCCTTCCCTGGCCCCCGGCCACCCCTCCCTCAAACCATAGATAATGAAGCTATATTATGAATATTTGATATCGATCGTGTATAACGAAACAATCTATGTTGTTTAAATTTTTTTTAATTTTCTCAAAACATATTTATTTTTTATTCAAATGTCAATAATGTACTAATATAAAGAATTCCTTTCTAGAAAAATAATGGAAAATTATTTTTTCACAAAACTCTTCTTATCAAAGAATGAAAAATGTGGGGAAAGAATGATTTTTATTAAAAAAATTCCCCTAAGAAAATAATTTTCTAGATAAATGTTTTCCCACAACTGAATGCACCATTCACTTTTAATATTTTCCTAATTCTTCTTCATATTTCCAAAACTTCTTCTAATTTCATCCAACTCTTTGTAGATTTTCCTAATTTAATTCTTCCAAATCCTCCTAACTCCTTTAAATTTCTTCCAACTCCTAATTTTATCTAACTTCTTTTGATTTCTCCTAAAAGTATTTTTAAAATTATTTGCGTGCATTTTTTATTATAATAATAATGTTACTTTTCTTCTTCTTCTTGTTGTTATTATTATTACTAGTATCTCACCCGTGCGTTGCACGGGTCATAGTTACGTTACTAAATTAAGATCATTTTTAAGAATATAAATTTGTATATATTGGAATGTAGAGATTTCATTATTTTAAAGTACAAAAATAAAATGATTTACAAAATTTGAAAGACTTGTTTATAAACCACATTACTCGTATAATTAATTTGAGTATTCATTTTAGAAATCATCCTAAATAGGACTAAAACATAGAGAAAAGTACCAAAATAGGACTTTCATGTTTTTTTCCGGAATAGGACTTTGCACTGTGGTAAATAAATTGGTATTTTTGAATAATTCTAAAAACTTTATTCATTAACTGTCTCATTTCGCTTTGCTGTCAAATGCTTGAATAATTATTTATATAAATATATGATGAATTGAAATATTAAAAATTAGACTATAATCTCAAAATAAAAAATATGTTTGATAAAAAATTTCATTGGTCAAACATATCTCATTCGAAAAATGAACCGGGTGTTGAAAACAATAGAGTTACTAATTCTTAAGATTAACTGCATGAAACTAAAAAGACAAATAATTTAGTCACTATGTTCAATCAATAAAAAATAAAATAAAATAATGTCAAATCAGTACTCTCTATGTTGATTAAAATTACCAACTCATTAAAATAATAAATAGACAACAAATGATTTATTAAAAATGTCATATTAGCTCGTGACATGCCAATATCATGTAATTAAGCCAGAGTCTCAAATTTTATAATAAAAGGAAGGATTAGCCAATAAATGTCATTAGCAATTAATTGAAAGTTTTTTATAATTAACATTTATAACCTCCTAATTATAATTATTTTACATATATCTCGTAAAAGTTTTTCATAGGTGCAATAATTGGGAATGAATATTTGCTCTAATAAGATGTTTTCATACTTTAAGTTAAAATTGCCAAGTCACTTAAGTCATCAAATGTGGCTGATGATGTGTAAAAAAAATTTGCCAAGTAGCCTGCCACATGTCGAATTTCAAGGAGTTTAACTCCCAAATATTATATGTAAAGGATTATTTATTTATTACTCAAAATAGCATATATGGAAACATTGTTTTTATTTGGATGACTTCCATGGGAAGATCTTGAACAATAATTTTAGTTCTCTTTAAAAACTAAAGAATGAAATTATTTAAAAGTTATTCACTAAATATTAAATATAATACTGTTATGTTAAATAGCAAGAAATTTATATCTTAGTGCATTTTTTGCTGTGAGTATGTTGTGGCTTTTACTTTTCAATCTTAGAGCATCTCCAACCTTGTTTACTATATTTGCTTGCTATTTTTATATTTTAACAAGTGAATAGTGATATAGCAAGTGATATTTTGATTCATTTTCCAACCATGACTTGTTAATCCATTCTACAACTCTTGGCTTCTTATTATTTGAAGAGCTTGTTATATTTAGCAAATCAAAGTTATTTTTTGCCAAGCTTGCTAAAGTTTAAAACACCCATTGGAGAAGAGAAAAATGAGTTGACTTTCTATATTATGGCTTTTAGAAAGCCAAAGCAAGATGGTTGGAGATGCTCATATAAAAATGTATAATTACAAAATGCTTTTAAACGTTTATCTAGTTCTGCCCGCAGGTTCACCTGACATTAAGGCCAAGGCTCATGCAATGGCATTGGCCTTGATTGTGCCCCTACAGTACGTCGTTCAAAAATTGATGATTCTTATCTCTTCTATAAATCCTTCATCTCATCCTGACCTGAATCGACCCCTCCAATTGCACCCCACAAATTTTGTTGACTTTGGGGTCACAATTTTGAAAATGAATAGTCTCCAAAATGTCTCATTAATTTAGGGGGGTGTATTGAACCGGTAGTCTGTAGGATTTTTTTTTATTTTTAAAATTTGAGTGTATTCAATCTGGATTTTCAAAAATCCTTAAAAATCTTGAAGTATTCAATAGTGACTTTCCAAAATCTTTAAAAATATTGAAGTATTCAACTTGGATTTTCAAAAGTCTTTAAAAATTTTGAGGTATTCAAGAGTCTATGAATTTTAATAGTCTATGGATTTTGTTGGATTTTCTCTCAAAAAATGCTTACACTTTCATTCATGGGAATCTCTTCTCACAACCCTAGATTTCTATGGACTTCTATCGATTCGTCATCCAACGTCCGTCCATCCATCCGTCCTCCAGCGTCTGTCTGTCCGTCCTTTGGCGTCCGTCCGTCCGTCCCTTCGCAAGTTTTTTGTCCGTCTGTCCACATGTGTCGCCCAGTCATCCACCGGTGTTGTTCATTTCCTACTGTGGTTGTACGGTGATCGACATCACTGTTGGACTTCACTGTTGGATTGTCGAACATAAGTGATGTTTGGATTCTACATATTTTTTAAACTCTACATGCATTCTACGAATTTTTCAAACTCTACATTAATTCTACAAAAAAATCAACCAAACTCTACATGAATTGTACAGATTTTTCAAATCTACAAATTTTTCAAACTCTACATTAATAAAATCTTAATTGAATACACCTTCCTTAATATAATTATTTTTAACCCCATAAGATAAACATCACGATAATTAATGAAACTTGATGAATCTAGGCTCCATTTAAAGTAATACTCATGGTAGTTAATTTCCTAATTAAGACCAACACACTAATTTCATTTTTACACTTCTAATCCTTTAATATAAAATTTGAGAGTTGATTAAATAGAATGATGACACATGTACTGAGATATGTACTGAGAGTTTATTTTTTTAACAAATCAGCAGTCCACCCGTTCATTCTGTTGTGCATTTTCCAAGCGGAAGAAAAAAAGGAATTTTACCGTTCTTCCTCGTCCCAATTCCAGCGGAAGGCCTTTCCATCTTCATCGCGAGAAATCTGCAATTTCCTCAGCCCTTCGCCATCTCCTTTCCTTTTGAATGTCGACTGAAATTCGAAGAAAAATCAGCTTTCCTTCACCAACAATCGCAAGTTTCCTTTCTCAATTCGAAACGGTAATAGCCAATTGCTCGCAATTAGAACCCGATTTCGGTTTATCATTATTTTTTCCATATATCAAGTATTCTTTCCTTCATTCAATTAAATCCATGGCTTCAAGTGTTAATTTTTTTATTATTCTGTTTTTTCACAAATTCTTAGGGTTCTTATTTGGTAATTGTATTCATTGCTTTGAACGAATTCTTAGGGTTCCGAGATTGATATAAAGGATATATATATACACACACACACAATCAGTGCACATACATGTAATTCATCTACTGCATCTTTAACTTGGAAAATTTGAATAAACATCACTAACGACTTAGCAATTACACTGTGTATTTCAGTCATTCTTTGAGAATTGCAAGCTATTGTGTTCGGAGGCAAGATGGAGTTGTCTTAAAAATGCAGAGGAGTTGGAGGGTGATGCTGATTTTGTTGTTTGTGTTGAACTGCAGCCAGTGGTACTCCAGGTTTTTTATATGTTTTGCTTTTAATTTGTGGAATGGTCTCTTTCAACGTAGACAGTAGAAACTACAGGGCATTTTGTTTCTGTTTCTAGCCGTCCCGGTGAAGCAAAGTAATGGTCTACCAAACATGTTATAAAGTTACTGACAATTGTTGAAACTTATTTGTTTAACACTTGATAAAGAGCTTTCTATTAAAATGTCATCTTTACAAAAGCAACTTATGAATCCTTCCATTTTAAATTTATACTCGTGTTTCATGCCAGGTTTTGAGTTAAAATTGAGTGTACAAATCTTTTTTTACGAATATCACTACGTGTTTATTTATAATCATATACCGATTTGGCAAGTACAAAGTATAATGCAGAGTAGATTTTTTAACAAATTTTACTTTGGTGTAAGCTACGACTATGAATCATGGGTTGATTAATAACGGGATTCAATACCTAATTTAGATTCGTATTCTGCATAATTAGACTAGGGAAGAAAGTGAAAGAAAGCAACCAGATCGTTGTCCAAGCATCGGTTATTCTTCGAATGAAGTTTAATTGGGTTTCAAATTGCAGCCTAGAGGTAATTTTAATTCTTGATTTCTTCCTAGCGGAATTACACAGTAGAGGCAATTTCACTTCTTGATATCTTCTTTATTTCTTCTTGGAGTTCTTTTTCAAATTCATTTTGACTAATTACGGATTAGGGAGCAATCAATTTCATACTTGAGGAAATAATCTAAACAAAGCGTATAAAAAAACTCCGTAGTAGAAAATTAAACACTAGCTTTTCTAATTGATTAACCCCATGTTGGGTGAATGATGATGCTGAATCAATTGAACTATGAGGAGGTTTGTCAACTACGTAGTACTACATAATTCTTCTCAATTGTTTCTAACTATTTCTTGAATATTTATACATCAATCACAAACTAACTTCTGCATATTTACTGTGTTATTATTTACATATATAGAGTTATGAAGATGTTACATATTTACGATCATTTTGGCGCAGAGATAAATGTTGGGAAACTAAATTCTGCCCTAAAACGCCTAGGATTCAGCTCTTCTTCTATTCTGCAGATGATCGACCAGGACGAAAGTATCGCTGCCTCATCCATTTTTTTTGCAAAACCGAAATGTAAGTTTCTTTAAATCTCAATTTACAAAAATAATGTTCAAATTTTAATTTTCACTTATTATATAAAAAATTGTTCTAAAAAATATGCATACTGTAAATAAATGATTTTAATATGTTAATGTTTTCATTAGTGTAGATTTGTTAATTTTGAAGTTTTACTCTTAAATTTAAATTCATTGTAAAAGTAGAACATTTGTTTTGCCTTCAAAGTGTTTGAGAAAATGTCAAAATGAGTGCTTTCATTTTTTGTTGCTTTTTTAGGTTTGTAACTTTAAGCTCATTATCATTATATTTTTAGGATCATTTTAGGATATGTTACCCCTAATTAAAACAATGATTAGGTGATAGGCATTATGTGATGAATTCCTTTGTAAATTTTGACAGTGGTTGTCTTCTTATCACCCTGCTTATTGAACCTTTTATGTAACATAATGTCTCAGGGTATGTGGAGAAATAAAGATATGTGATGTCTATAAAACACTACTCATTCTCTATGTTCTTAATGTTTCAAGATCAGATAGTTCATAATTCTACATTACCTAAGATTGATGAGAGGTTTTGTGCATTCCCAAGTACACAGGTCATCTTGATATCATTTGAAAAGGAACCACTCTTTGATGTGAGAACCACATTTCCTACCATTTTGAAAATTTTTTAATCAATCACCCCATGTACTTTTGTACAACGTAGTGGTTGTATATGCAATAGCCATCCATTCACACATTAAAAAAATTTAATCAAAAGGATTAGACATTTCTTTCTCCCCCACCTCCCTCTTTTCTTAACACATTTATGATAAAATGATAAAGCAAGACATGCATTTGATTTGGATATTCTAACAAATTCATTCATACATAAGTCACACATTCACCTATTTTATTGCTAAAACTTTGAAAAAAATCTTTGTTTTAGGTACCCCACATGTATTCTACCAAGGTTTTTTTAGTTTCATAGCATTTTAAATAGTAAATTTTGTTTCCCAAGATATTTCAGTTTGATAGCATTCTAAAAGCACAGTAGAAATGTGTCCAACTTTATTAACCCTTCCATCTTTTAATAAGATCTTTTCTGTACTGCATTAGTTTGTTATGGTTAACCACATCCATCCTGAAGCTATGTCATGAGAGATACATTTTTTAAGAGACGTATCATGAAATCAGACATGCATTCGTTTTGAGCTGCAATGATAATACCATTAACGATGCACTGTGTTTCATTTGTACCATTTAATATTTGTTCATATATGTTTCATAATGGACTATAATAAAACCTGCAATTAGCTATGAATTGTGAAACTATAGCATGCGTTTCTAAGCAATATCAGACTTCCAAGGCATTGAAATTTTATGTTAATAAAGTCCACCATGAATTAAGATCAGTGATTATTCAAAATAGTTTCATAAACTTGATAAATGCCCTCAATTTCCTCGGTAAATTAGAACCTAGCTACTGTATCTGACTCCTCTTGCAGGCACATGACTTATTTAGAGCAGCATAAGAGCAACATGGGTTATTATAGTGGAGTTATTGTAATTGCTTTAAGCAAACAAAACTACTATTGGTTTGTGTGTGTAAAGTATCACATGAGCTCTAAGGATGTGTTTTTAAAAGATTTTAGATGCATTTGAGAAAAAAGATCATGTTTTTGTTTTATTGAACAAAAAGGGTGTAATGTACAGCTCATGAAGCAAGTTTCAATCAAACAAACACAAATAAATATCCTTTTAAATGAAAAACAAATTATACGAGCTATTTTTCCCATGTTTTGTTATTTAATTAGAGCAAAATGACTGTCAACTGATGCACTTTTAGTTGCTCCCAATAACTTATTTGCATTCTGCAATTTATAGGTCAACTTATTATGCTATAACAAATGTAGTGATCCACAGATTCATGGTTGAAATGTGTTTGGTGCCAAACAAAAGTTGGCTGCTTTCAGTGTTCCTCTTGACCGGAGTGATGAAAAAAGTTGTAGTATCTGTGTTTAGAAGGTTTTCATTGTGCAATCCATGTCACAACTACTATGTCCATGAAAGGAAAAAAAACTTTGTACTATCATAGTTGATATTACTTAATGTTTACTTTTTTAATTAATGAGTAGCATGTCATTCATAGTCATTTTCGCTTATGAGAAGTCATTCTAAGTCGTAAGAGTTGATTATGGCAATTGGATGATTTTCGCTTATGAGAATTCATACGTCTTCAATTGATGTCCATTGCTTCTTCAATTGATGTTCATTGCTTCTTCGAACGTAGAGTTGCTTTGTGCTACAGGCTGCATAATTTACCTCTCCCTCCCAAAATTTACACTTCTCTTTTACACTATGATAGTATGATTGGTTCAAGAACGTAGGAAGCAAAAGAAAATAACTTATTTTTTAAGAGCAAGTTATTGTCACCACTAAGTGGGGAATTTATTTTTGAGAGTTGAATACATAAGAGCTTGACATGTGACATAATATGGGGTATATATGTGGCATAGTATGGGGTATACATCTGACATGGGATTAAATTTTTATTTTTAATCAAAAAATAAAATTACCAAACATAAAAAATTCAATAAATCTTATATATAATATTATTAAGAATGAAATTATTCAATAAATCCTTTTGTATAAACAGATGAAACTTTTATCTTCAAAAAGTTGACATGTGCATTACATATGCAGATTTTACACCTAATATGTCACCTAATTTAAGACATAAAATATGAAAAAAAGTATTTTGGTATTAAACCTTTGAATAACTGTTCAAATATAATTCAAGGAATGTATCATTGCATCCATTTACCCTCACTCAAGTTTAAATATGTACGTGTTCAAAGGAAATGAATATTGTGATTAAAAAGACAGAATGAGTATTTAAACTTTATCTATCGATTTTCTAAGTAAGGTTGGTAGGAGCATCCAAGTTTTCTAACAATAAAAAGCATGGAAAATTAAATCGACGAGATTTAGAGAAAGGAGAAAAGGAATACTTCAACAAAAAGGACATAAAAAGGTGCATATTTTTACGATCATTATTTTATTTTAGCAATTCAACATATATATGCAAAAATTATAAACATCGTTTGTAGGTTTCCTAGGAATCATGAGCAATTAAATAATAAATTCATTGCTTTAAATTTTTCATGCATCTGGCTTTTTTATATACTATCCTCAATTCCTCATTAATGCACACATGTTTAGAAATTTTGTAATAACTAAATTTAAAAAAAAATGTTTTGGTGATTATAATTTCTTAATGGGTTTTGAGGCAACAAAGACTATCGATAGGCTGCCTACAAAACGCCCTAATAAAAATTAAAAAATTATATTACTTGAAAATAGTTTTAGCGGTCCAACGGGAATGCACAAGTTATCAGAGCTTGAAGACAATTACCAACAATATTGTACGGATAAAACTCATTCAAGAATGCATTGAAGCATTTGAGTTATTAGCTAATGATAAAGAATAGTCAACTAAGAAAGTTGTTAGTCACATTATTAGTGACAAAAACCATGAGTTGTCCTCAAGTTGTTTGGAATAAATTATGGGAGCTCTTGGTTGATAGAATTTTATTTGATTGATGACGAATATTGTATAATCAAGCTATTTTTGTAAAAATGAAATTTTGATTATTTATATAAAAATCAATATGAAATGTATAGTACATACACAAAGTTTTAGGATTGAGATATGGGTTGAAATCATTTAGATGTTTTTAACCATTTCTACAAAACATAATATTTTTCCCAAAAGATCTAAAAAGTTTGTGTTTAATTGAGAATAAACAGTTACTTAATTCAAATAGATGATCCTTATATATAGGAATTTAGTTATATGTCATTATGAGATAACAATCCACTTAATAGATTTTAAAATAATTTTTGGTTAGGGAGTTAAATTATGATAAAAAAAGTTGTTATATGATCTTAAACTATATAAATACACACACACACACACAATATAATGAAGAAGACTGGAGGAAGATATACGGTGATGAACACTATATGTTTTGCTATAACTATGAACAAAAGTCAATGCCAAACATTATCATTTGTTAGATTATTTTTAACATGTTGATGTTAGCTCGTGGTTAACTTTATGTCGTTGTTTCACGAGTGAAAACCAAGATAAAGTTAAAAATATTAGTTCTAAACTATAATGAAAACTCTTGCAACTATACCAAAAATGTGTATTCCTCAAAAGCTTTCAAGAAATATGGATTTAAAAAAGACTTTGAGGTGTTTACTTTTGAATTTGTATAAGCATTTTCATTACCAAATATTAAATATTAAATTATTTGTTTTACTTTGATTTTAATGTCTACAATATTAAAAAACGCATTACATCTAGCTACTTTCATAAACTCATCTAAAAATATTACATTGAAGATAATATATAGAATCACATGTTGGACTATTGTTACGAAAACCTCTGTTTAGTCATGGACAACTCTATGTTGCAGTTTCAGGAGTAACTAATCGTAGTGGGTTGAAGATTGTAATATGCAATGAAGACAATATTCCCACAAATTGTACAAATAATGTAGTCTACAAAGAAGTCTCTCGAAATTTGTAAAGCAATGTTTTTTACCTTAAAATAAAATAATCTATATATTCTATTGCATCTCATTTTTATCATTGAAAAATGATTTGAATTTAATAACACAAAAATGACCCGTGCAACGCACGGGTGTGATACTAGTATAATAAAATGTAAACTAGAGATTTTGTAATTTTTTTAAAGATGGTAATCTATTTTATGAGGGAATGAGCTCGTAATGAAATTACGGAGTAGTTCATATGGTAAAATAAAAGTAAAAATATAAAAATATAATATGCTTATTGAAAAGGCAAACACAGTATCGGATTTTATCGGTTTTAGTTCTAATCGGTTTCGAATATTTTCGGTTTTGGATCTAATCGATTTCTAGTTTTATCGGTTTCGGGTATTAGCAGTTTTGGATCTAATCGGTTTCAGGTTTAATCGGTTTGGATATGATCGGTTTCGGATCTAATCGATATTGGATTTAAATCAGAAATGAATTAATTAGTTCGATTTCGGTTCAATTCGAATCATTTCGGGTTTTTGGTTATAGATCGAATCTTCATTTTTAAGATGATTTAGATTTGGGATATTTTTATTTAGATAATCTGTTCCCGTTCCACTTGTTTTGGGAGATCTACATACTCCTATCTAGGGGTGTGCACTGGTCCAAAACCGGACCAGACCGGACTGGAACCGGTTAGGACCGGAACCGGAATTGCAATTTTTCTAGGATCGAAGACCGAACCTGTTTATTTCTGGCCCGGATCGGTCCAGACCTATTTTTTCCGGTCCGGTCTGGTTTTACCCTACTTTAGACCTGAATTTTTTTATTATCTATTTTGCAATCTTATAAATAAATTAAATTATTAAATAAATATGGAAAAAATTAAAATAAGAAGCTGCTATTGTTCAAAGTATTTAATAAAAATAGTACTTATAAGTAGTAGTAACAAATTCATCAAAATTTATTTTCTAACTTATTCAAATTTATAAACTACCGTAAAAAATAATAAACTAAATTAAAATATTTAAAAACTAAATATTGGAAAAATGAAATTCATGAGTCTAAAACCATATGGGCTAGATCTAATGCTTTTGGACTTGAAATTAATAATGGATACAATTCATATAATATATTGCGGTCTGGGCCGGAAAATTTCGGGTCAAACCCGAAACGGACCGAAAACCCGAAATCTCTAATTTGTAAAACCCGAGGACCGGACCTGAATCTTCCGGACCGGTCCATTCCGGTCCGGTTCAGGTCCAAAATCCGGTCCAGACCTGATTTTGAATTTAAATTAGAAATGAATTAATTAGTTCGATTTCGGTTTAGTTCGGATCATTTAGGACTTTCTGTTATATATGGGATCTTTCATTTTTGGGATGATTTAGGGGGTGTTTGTTTTTCTGCCAGAAGACCTTCTGGCGTCTTTTGTCTGCGCCGCGCAGACGCGCGCAGATGATGGACTCTGCAGATTGTTTGTTTTTTAGAAAACATTTCACTCAAAAAGGTCTTCCTGACATCTTCTTGGAGAAGACATTAACCAATGTCTTCTAACATCTTCTCTTTTTTTTTCTACTTCTCTTCACCACCACAACCGTCCACCGCCACCGTCCACCACTACCACCGTCCACCATCACCGTCACCGTCCATCACCATCGTCGTCCACCACCACCGCCACCACCACCACCGTCCACCACCACCTCCATCAACGTCCACCACCACCCTCCACCACCACCACAATCATCTATACACCACCACCATACACTACCACCATTAATTTATATAGCAGTCTACAGACATTAAAAAAACAAACAGTCTTCTTCTTGCAGACCGCAGACCTTCGGTCTACCAATTCTCCTGCAGATGTCTACAGTAGTGGTCCGCAGACCGCAGACCTTTTCCTGCAGAAAAAACAAACACCACTTAGATTTGGGATATTTCTATTTGGATAATCTGTTCCCGTTCCATTTGTTTTGGGAGATCTACATACTCCTATCAAATATTTCGCTTTTTTGCTTGTGCACCAAGACTTAAGGAATGGCTAATGGGGTGGGTACACCAGTATATACCACCGGTGTATATGCTGAATTGCTGGTAGCCAAAGAAGATTCAAATCATCTTGTGTATGCTCCTTTCTCCCCCCGCCCCTGCGATTCTCATTCCATTCCAGACGACCTCGAAGCGAAGAAGATTAATCTTGCACTGTGAAACCCTAACACCCTAAATTGGGAAGCAGCTCTAGTAACATCAGCATGACACGAGTTTCTATATGAGGAGAAAAGGGCATTCAATCTTTGCTGAGTTTTAAGCCCTTCTTTCCAATTTCCATACATTAATGCGTCGGACTTCGCACGTTCTCTCCTGCGTGGGCAGCTTTTCTCTTCGTTCTACCGCTCCTGCCTCTCTCTGCGCCCTCAATGTGGACTTCTTAGCCCATTTTCACTCTTACAGACCCGAGCTCGAAAATGGGGCAGAATCTTGCCCCAATGTTTATCGCAGATTTCAAGGAGATACACATTGTCAGCCTATTGGTGGACGATGGACTCCAGCTCTTTCATCTGGATTCCATGCTCTATATCCCAGGAGCTCTGTTATATCTTCAACTCCCGTCCCATTGAATCTCAATCATAGCCTCTTCCTAAGCCATGGTGAGTTTCCTTTTTTTTACTGGTTGTAGGAACAGCATATTTTGATAGTGTTCTGCTAAAATATTATTGTTGAATTTTATCCAGTAAATAAGTTTTTTTTCCAGGTTTCTTAACCAGAGCTAAAAAGAATATTACTGCAATAGAAGTGGACTCTCACGGGTAATGTGTGTTTAATTTCTACATGTTTACACACTAAGTTCGTCTATTCCTAAATTGTTTTGCAATGTCTAGTATTGAATTCTTGATCAAACTGAGTTGTTACTGAATGTTGATCCCTGTTGCCTGTTGGCACTATAGTTTTGGCGATGGTGTACCCATTTTTTTTTGGACCAAGAGTCATTTCTCATACTGAAATTCTTTAGGGACTGTTTTGATGGGGAGGTTTAGAGCAGTTCGGACTTCGGAGGGGAAGGTTTTAGAATGTTTAGTCTATTATTCTATACGATGATATATATTTGAGGACTTATTCATATTGATAGATTAGCATAACACATGATCATAGAACATTTCAATCACCTTTTATCTGTTTTTAGAAGCATTCTATTTATCAAGATGTATATTGTAGATTAAGTTATCCAAAGTCCCTTCATGCAAGCAGACCATTAAGTTTGACCAACCCAATGGGTTGGGTTGTTGTGGTGGACGTCTGCAAAACTCTAGCTTACCTTCTCGTGCCCATGGGCAATGGATCTTAAAGAGTCATTTTTGGCAATGTTTATTTAGGAATAAACATTCGACTAAATCGAAATGGAACCATTGACACATTAAACTTTCCTTGTTTCTTACTTTTATGAAGTTTTGGACAGTAACAGAAACAGCCTCTCTGTTTTTTATCGGGGTAAGGTTAGGTACATTTTTTACCCTAGACTTAACAGATTTGAGATTATTGGGTTTGTTGATGTTGTTGTTATTAGTCACGGAAAGGAGATGCGTGTTCCAAATGGATTTGATACATTTAGTAGTTTGAATCCTGATGAAATTTGTAGGTAAGGTAGATAGAATGTTCCAAAAAAGCCAAAATTGTTAGAGATGAGTAACTGCTATATGCGAATGTATTTTATTTATATAGATATGCAGCTGCTTTGAAATGAAATTATCGACATTTCATACTCTTTACTGCTACTTTGCCTGACTTATTACCTTTATTATAGTCAGCGAGCTGTCACAACTGCATTGTGGTGCAACTTTCTTGTGTTTTCTCTCAAATTCGGGGTCTGGTTTGCTACTTCTAGCCATGTTATGCTAGCTGAAATGGTGCACTCATTGGCAGATTTCGCGAACCAGGCAATCAATATGCTTCCTTTAATATTAAAAATCATCCTAAGCATGCTTGGGTTGACCTTCCTTCAGTTTTATGCATTTCAAGTAATTAAAGATGAACCTCACAGAATCTAAACTTTGCTTCCCTCATAGGCACTTCTTGCTTATGGCTTAAGTAGTTCAAGGCGTGCACCAGACGCTCTCCATCCGTAAGTGGTTCCTAATCAAAATCTTCATAAGATGTGAAGTATTTATATTTCATTATTATCTGTTTGCATTGTCTAGTTCAACAAATCAGTTTTAGATATTTGTTCAAACTCATTTTGTTCATATGTTTCTATTACGGTGTATATACAGACTAATAAGAAAATAAAGTCATGTAAAATATTAAAATGGTTTGATCTAGTTTGGTTCTTTTTTATTGTATTATCCAAGGTAAAACCAAGCATAAAAAATGAATATTTTGATCAATATTTTCCCCTTTCCTTACCATTATCTGTACTCCAAATCTCCAAGTATATCCATAAGTTGGAGAGGAGAAAAGTATGGTATTTCATAAACAAGAAATGAGCCCTTGCTGCTATTGAGTGCAGTTGTTTTAATTTAAACAATTTAGCTAATTATAATACATTTATTCTTATAATTTATGCCTAAAATAATTCACTTAGCCATATTGTCAAATGCTAGTTGGATTTCTAGTTTCATTCATATCCTAGAGAGCAGTGGCTATCTTTTGTGCTACATGACATCAGGTATGGTTATTCTAAGGAAAGATTTGTTTGGTCTTTGATATCTGCTGTTGGCATTTTCTGTCTTGGTTCTGGTGCTACAATAGTTCATGGAGTTCAAAACTTGTGGACTGCACAGGTGCTCAACTATTGGAATATATTTTCTCCTTTTACTGTTTGTAAATAATGACTGCTAATTTTTAGTTTTTAAACAAGAATTTAAGTCACTTTTAATCTCTTGGGTTGATTTCAGCCTCCTACTTATATTGGATATGCATCATTGGTGATTGGTGGCTCATTCATCATTGAAGGTACAAATCCTAGTTTTACTATATTAGAGCTCGCAAATAGGTGGGTCAGGTTGGGTTCACGTTACTTTTGATTTGGTTAGATTTGGGTTCTGGTTGGGAAATGTATGTTCATGGCCTAGTATCATCGGGCTTGGGTCGACTAATGAGTTAAGAGTGTTTGATTTTAAAATATTTAAATTTATGTTAGCACTTGTATTTCACAAAAAAATTGTAATAAATATTAAATTATACGTAGTATTCCGTATCAATTAAAGCTTTTCTAATACTATATTAGTTCTTTTTCAAAATTATTATTAATTTTTTAGTGAAATATGCTTTTAGTCCATGTAAAATGGGTAACTTTTGTTTTTGGTCTGTGTAATTTTGTTTTTGTTTAAGTCATCCTTACAAAAAAAATATTTTGAAAATAGTTTTTAAACGTAATTAGCACTTCTAATTAGTTGAGATAGCACATTTATTTCATTCTCAACATCCTAGTCTTGCAACCTCTACACAATTCTCATGTCCTGAATTGTGTCTTTCTTCATATTACATCTCCAATTCTCAAATTTCTTGGCAATATAATATAATAAAATTTGGAAATTGGGGATGTAATTCGATAAATGACCATAATTATCACGGCGCAAAGTCGAGGCGCGACGTTGAGGTACCTCCAAGACGCCTATTCGACGAGGCGACTGCCTAGGCGACACATAATATAGGAGAATTGATATACATTAAAAACACGAATATAAATACATCAAATTATACATTGTAGTTGGTAAAGTTTAAATTTTTCTAATGCATCAAAGTTTAACTACCAAATTACTTTAAGTACTTTCCTAAAAAAAGTTGAAAAAATCGTTACCGACTTAAGTTGGTAATAAATTAATCATTTAAAATTTAAAAAAATTAAGCACCGAATATCATTTAAGAAGATAAAGTAGAAAAAAATATTAACTTGCAAATAAACAAATTTATAAAGCATTAAAAAACAAAGCACTGGAGCCGGGGGTATAAAACACTTAAAAAATAAAGCATTAAAGTAAAAAAAACAAAAGTACTGGACTAGGCGAGCCAAGGCGAGGCTAAGGAGACGCCTAGGCAAGGAAAGACGAGACGAAGGCGACGCCTAGGCGAGGTATGCAAAATAAGGCGAGGCGAGCTCTCATGGAGAGAGTAGAAGGGCGGAGAGAGTAGAAGGGCGCTTGGACGCCTAGGCAATGCCGTGATAACTATGTAAATGACACAATTTAAGGCATGATAATTATGTCTGATGAAATGCAAGAGTAAGATGTTGAGTACAAAATGAATGTGCTATCTCAACAAATTAGAAGTCTAAGTTACGTTCAAGGACCGTTTTCAAAATTAAAAATTTTTCTAAGGATAATTCAAATAAATAAAAAAATACAGGGCTGAAAATATATTTAACTCATAATTTTTAAAAATATGCCACAATATAATAAATAAAGTTAAAATGTTAAATGTATACATTTTTTTTAAAAAGTAAGATGGCAATACAATATAATTAAAAACTCGTTAAAAAAGATACATGCATACAATAAAATGGAGTAAAAAGAAAAGCGATTATGATAACATGATTTTATCAATTTCTATATCATCCCTTCCAAAATGTAGTTTACACTTTTCTTTCTGGGTTGTCTTTTAATAAAGTATATGAAAGTTCATATGATTACTCCCAAAAAATGATATTTTACAAAATGCACATCTTTGCTTCAAGAAACTCAACAATTTTACACGGTCACTCTTGTTTATCACTTTCACTTATTGTTTAGTGACAGGAAAATAAACACTTAAATAGTAAGAACGCTAATCGCTAAGTTGTCCTTTTTAAAATAAAATTACTCCAATTTATATATTTAAATATTTTTCTAAAGATTTGGTAAACCAAGCAATTACATTATTAAGGAGTATATTAATTTTTCAAATTCTCAAGGAAAATATTTCTTATATATATATATATATATATATATATATAGACCTTGCAAGTAGTAAGTGTTGTTTTAAGTGTGAGATGGAGAAAGTACTTTTCAACTTTATGCAAAAAGTAACTTCCTTTATCACTTGACCAATTAAGTTTATTAGGGCTGTTACATAAAGAAAAAGTAAAAAGTACGAGCCCATATTTGTATGCATGTTTTCATTGATCATTTGATAAAATAAAATATTCTTGTCACCATTGTTTATTTGACAAAATAAAACGTTTATTGTAGTCTAGAACGGTGTAATTTGTACTTTTCTTAGGGAGGTGTAATCTATACTTTTTAGTTCTTCATCAATTTTTAAATAAAATCATTTTAAAAGAAATGAGATTTTGCACGTTCTTCCAAATGGAAAGAATAAATTGAGACAGAGTCAAGGAGGGAGTATAAAAGAATCATGTCACCTCTTATTTTGAATTTTTTACATAGTTTTAAAATATATAAACTTTATTTTTTAATTTTACACACTCAATCAAATTCATTTAATTAAAAATAAATTGGTCAAGCATCGTAAACTAGAATGGGTAATTCACTTAGGGACAAAGAGACTAACATAAAAAGTCTGATCCAAGAAAAATATGACTATTATAGTAAGTGTTTTTTTTAAATTTTAAAAAAGACAACATAGCAGTTTTATTATTAAATGCTTTTGTTTTTGTCTACCTAAACAATAACCGATGAAGTTAGAACTTATGTGAAGCGGAGAGTGAGCATGTAAACCTGTTGAGTTTCTTGAAGGCTGAAGCAATGATATGAATTACCAAATTTGGGAATATTATTGTAAAATGTCATATTTTTGGGAGTACTCATATGAATTTTTCCTAAAGTTTACACATCCATACTTTCCAATTAAGGAATGAAATATGTGGCTTTCAATGTTTCTCTCTTCTACACAAACTTTAACCACATCATTCACTTTTCAACACCTTTTTTAAAACTTCGTGAAGTCGAAAGATAACTTTTGGGATGGAGGGCGCATTTCATACTAAAGAACATAATTTTGAAAAATGTTACCTTTGTGGGTCAATCATGTTGGTTCGGGTTCGATCAGCTTTGACCTATTTTAGCAGGTCATTTTGGGTTCGGTCATTTTAAGGTTCACTTAACAAAATCTTTGTTCAAACCCAATATTTTTGGGTCGGGTCTTGCAGAAAATTACTTTGAGGTACCCTCGATTTTCTCGTAATAACTCTCAGGTCCCACATTATCTGAAAGGGGTACCCTTAAATTTCTTAGTAAGAACTCTCGAGTACCACTATCCGAAATATACCCACGGGGTCCTTAAATTACTCCAAGGTATACTCGATTTGCTGGTAATAACTCTCAGGTTCCACATTATCTGAAATATACTCCGGGGTACCCTCAATTATTTAGTAAGAACTCTCAGGTACCACATTATCTGAAATGTACTCAAGCGGTCCTTAAAATTAGTGGTAATGTACTCCGAGGGTACATTCCGTCTATTTAGCCGTTAGGATTAAAAGTTCTAATACTTTGACAAATACTAAATTTTACCTTGATAATCATTATTTTATTAAATTTAAATAGAATTCTTCAATTTGTCAAAGTAAAGGAACTTTCAATCTTAACGCTTAAATGGATGGAATGTACCATGAGATTTTTTATCACAAACCTTAAGGACCCAAGAGTATATTTCGGATAATGTGGGACCTGAGAGTTCTTATTAGAAAATCGAGGGTACCCCGAGCTATATT
The DNA here is from genome assembly GCA_003260385.1 of Cuscuta australis. Taxonomy (NCBI): domain Eukaryota; kingdom Viridiplantae; phylum Streptophyta; class Magnoliopsida; order Solanales; family Convolvulaceae; genus Cuscuta; species Cuscuta australis. The sequence goes on along the minus strand of NQVE01000126.1, from coordinate 126,077 downwards.
TGAGATGATGTGAGACCTTGGGAATTATTACCGGAAAATCGAGGATACCCCGGAGTAACTTCGGAATAATTTTCTGCAGGTCTTAGGTGAAAAACAGGTTAGACTATATTATTACTCATTGTACGACATAGATGTTGTGTTTAGATTGTTTGCTAAAATGGGATCAATCTGCATGTTCTTTATTTTCTTTAATGAATAGTGATTGATATGTTAAGAATTGCAGTGGCCTAGAGAATTTTTAGTGTTAAATATATACTTCCTTCGTTTTAAAATAGATGCAATGGTAAAAATTTACATTAATCACACACTCTCATTTGAATATCTTTTGTTATTTATACGTAAGGAAAAATAATCATGTGAGATTTTCTTAGATTTGTCTCAATATGAACTTCCATAATATCAATTTTTTATAGTTTTACTACAAAATAGTTGAAGATGTTAGTGGATAAGCTGCGGGAAGTTAAGTTGAGGTGGTTTGGGCACGTGAAGGTCGAAGGGTTGTGGCTCTGGTGCGGGGATGCAAGGGTCTTACAGTAGTGCACTGTGGTGGGGGAAAGGGTAAACCTAAAAAGAATTGGAAGGAAGTGATTAAACAAGACTTATTTCTGGTCCATTGTGGGGATGGAGGGAGTATGTAATTCTGGTCATACTTTGGTGCTCTATCTTTAGGTGCTTCTCTGCTTGTTGCAATACAAGCTGTTAAAAAAGGTGCAGCTGCAGAAGGAATGACAATTAGGGAATATGTATGGCGTGGCCATGACCCTACATCTGTTGCTGTTATGACAGAGGTGATATACTGAGAGCTCCTCAAAATAGTCTATATTAAAAAATAAAAAGTTTCCATGTATTGTTCTCTGGCTTTAAAAACATTCCCACTATTTGTCCCCGAGTTTTTTTTTCACTTTCGGTGGACAACTAGGGTTTTTTGCCACTTTTGGTCATTCCGATTGCTTATACGGCCAATTACTGTGCAATTTATCAACGGAAAGGATTAAAAGTGGCAAGAAAAATATATTGCTGTGCACCAAAAGTAAAAAAAAAAGATGAAAGTCATGCTCAGAACTCAGAAGTGGAATTGTGTTACAATGATCTTGTGGTTTGTAGGATGGGGCTGCAGTTACAGGCCTAGCCATTGCTGCTGCTTCGTTGTATGCAGTGAATATAACAGGAAACTCAATATATGACCCCATAGGTTCCATCATTGTTGGCAACCTTCTTGGAATGGTATGTGAAACTGGACTTTGTCTTGTTGTAAGTGCCTGTTTGGTAATGGTTACTTGGCTGAATGTGTTGATTTTTTTGAAAGAAAAGGTGTCTGGTAACATGTATTTTAGTAAAATAAGTAAAATGCCACTCCCTCCGCCCCTTTTAAATCTTCTCCTTTACTATTCATAGCATTAAACTATTTCTTCTTTACATATTTTCATCGATCATTTGGTAAATTAATATAGTCATGTTACCTCTTGTTGTAGAACTTTAATTGTAGTTTTTAAATATATAAGTTTTATTTTTAAATTTTACGCCAATATTTAAATAAATATAAAACAACATTATTCTTATCAGCAAAATAAGGCAGAAAAGCCATGAAACAGAGCCCTCAATGTGCATCTTTTTTGGGCTGCGGAAACATTATGGGAAATGACAATGCAGGTGGCTATATTTCTGATTCAGAGGAACCGTCATGCTTTGATTGGTAGAGCAATCGATGACCATGATATGGAGAGAGTTCTTCAGTTTTTGAAAAATGATCCCGTATGTCTTCTTTGGATCCCATCCATATGCATATATGTAACACCCTAACATTACCTTTACCCACCACATGCATTCACCTCCACAGGTTGTTGATGCTGTATATGATTGCAAGAGCGAGGTGATAGGACCTGGATTTTTTAGATTCAAAGCAGAGATTGGTAAACCCTTCTGTTGTCTTCTTTTCTGCAATATGTATTGCTCCATATCAATCTTGCATTCTCGAAACAGAATTTCTTATACAATATGAACCATAAACTTTTAAAAAAAGTGTCTACATGAATTTTCTCGAGTACCAATGTAAAATGGCGGTGCCTCATATATCAGATTTCAATGGGGTGGTGCTGGTGCAGAATTATCTAGAAAGAGCCGGACGCCAGGAGTGGGCGCGACAGGTAACTGCAGAGCTTCTAATTCTCTTTTTAAACAGAGGATAGAAAAGTGTAGACTATGAGCCAGACAGCCCATTTGGTTGTATGAGAACAACTTTGTATAAGCATTGTTTACATGAATGAGTGACAAGCTAGTTTGAACGACTTCTTTGACATTTTCAACTCAGTTCTCAAAAATTAATTTTTTTGAAGAAAGTTGACAACTAAATCCGGACGGAGGGAGTATAATATAATGTTGGACCCAAAAAAGTAGAAAACATAAATCTGTTTTAATGGGGGATTCATTCGCACAAAAGTTTCAAAGAATCACTTAAAAGCCAAATGCAGGAAAGCAGAAAACATTTTCCTTTTCATAGAAACAAACAGAGCCATCTACTTTAGATGAGCTAGCTATTGTCTCTTATTGCTATTGTGTTATTTACTATCCTTAGTTCCGGGAGGCTGCAAAGGAGAAGGATGATACAACTCTGCTCATGCTCATGTCAAATTATGGTAAACCACAGCGACAATTGCAGGGTTTTAATATTTAATCTAGAGGCGGACCATTCTCCATATAAAAAAAACATAGTTTTTGATAGTATTTCCGTGGCCTGCAGGTGAGGAGGTTGTGACAGCATTGGGAAGTGAAGTTGATCGCCTGGAAAAAGAGATCCAAGAAATAGTTCCCGGCATTAAGCATGTGGATATTGAGGCACATAACCCCATTTGAACACCCAAATTTTACTTGAGAGGTAGTATAATCTTTTACTCACTTGCTTCCGGAATATTTTTTAAACACAAACAATCCCTTGATCACCCTTAGGGTTATATATGTTAAGAAATTATTGTTGCTCATCTAGTGTGAAATAGGATTCAGAAGAGTTTTTTATGAGTGCAGCATCTTCACTGTTGCTGTGTGTTTATTTTCTTAAATTCAACTAGGCGGAGAGAAAGATTGGAAAATGTTATGGATTTGAAAAAAGATCCCTTTAAAGTGATGGTGTGATCTACCTTGACGGATGATTTTCGCATTTTCTAAGCCTTCCCATACACGCTTCCTTGCCCCCCATGCACTACTTTTTGTAGCCTTAGTTTCACGAGCACTTATACCATACATCTGGATGGATGTATGATGTTTTCCGTACATCTACTTGATTATTCATATTCAAGTAACAGAGTACTCATTTTCGAGTAATTAAATATTCATTTTCGAGAATAACCGAATTTTAGAAAAATGAGTATTTGGTTACTCCAAAATGAGTATTCAGTTGTTCGAAAATGAGCATTCAGTTGTTCGTAAATGAGTACTTATTGCGGATGTACATGAAATATTGTATAACAGGTTGTATGATATATATTGTGTTTTCACATATACACAAACTAGTTTTTTGGCTGATAGCTCAGATATCTATGAATTGTTCGTAATTTTAGGTTTCCTTCGCTAGTTTTTTGTATTTTTGTTGCTTTTAAAAACAGCCCTATCCCCTTCAATAAGAAAAAAAGAAAAGCCCTATTTGAGAGATGATTATATATATATTGCATTTTAACCCTGTGTCATGTTTTTTTTGGATTCTTCAATATTTCTTCACTACAATATTATTAAAGGATTGAATAAAATATGGGAAATGATATTTGCACCCCAAATATTGATATTGGCACTCCAAAATACACTATTTATGTGAGAGACTGAATAATACATTTTGGAGGTGTCAGTATCAAATTTTGGAGTGCAAATATTATTTCCCTAAAATATATTCCTAATACAATCTACTCCATTTGTCCGAAAAAAAATGTTCTGCAATTTCTTTTTCGCATGTCCTAAAAAGAGGTTCCATTTTTTCACTTTGGAAAAGTTTTATGGTTTATATAATTTCTTCCTATACTATTTTTAATTACGCAATTTCATTGGAACACAATATGACTAGACTTATTTGTTAGATAAGTTTCACTTTGAGGCTCCCTTATTTAAAATATGGATCTTCTCACATTTTTAATTGGCTTATATATGAATATTTTCTTTTATGAAAAAGCTCCCTTCTTTTATCTTACAAATGGACTACGAACATAAATTTTAGGTCTATGGAAGAATTTGTATATTATTTCATGAAATGAACAACAAAAATAGTCAAATAAAAGTGTCATGACTATTATTTCATGAAATGAGCAACAAAAATAGTCAAACAAAAGTGAATAGAGTTTGACCTTCTAAATTTTACAATGTCTAAATTAAATAAACCTAAACTTTTAAATTCTACACTTAGACTACACCGTGTGGATGGATCACACCATCCCTTCCATCTCTTGCTATTAAGTCAAGGTCAGGTTAGTTTTTTTTTCTTTCTCATACTCTTCATCTCTTTTTAGGATTATAGATTCCTTAGATTCCTTACATTCCCTTTTTCTTTTTTTATATTATATTACATCTATTTAAATTAAAATTACTTAAACTAAAATACTAAATTAGTACTTTGTATTTGATTACTGTTAAATTTAAAATTACATTGACATAGTTCGATAAAATAGATGCGAACCTAAGCATTAAAAAAGCAAAGGAAAAAATTACTCAATATAAAGAGAAAGAAAAAAATTATGTGATAAAAAGGTACAATTAAAAAAGAGTATTCTTTATCTTCAAGTGGTGAGGATAACTCTATAAATGCTCAACCAAATCGACAGGGAGGTTGTGGCACATGTGCGTCATGTAATGCAAACTTGTTGAGATCTTGTTGTGTTGCATCAATGGGTTAAACGTTCTCATCCACGTTGTTTGGATCATATTCGCATACTGCATGTTCTTCGTCTTCGATAATGTTGTTACGCATACAGTATCCAACAATCGTACATAACATATCATAATTTTTTGGGTGAGAATGTTCGAGCTGGGTTTGCACAATGCGACATCTCTTCTTGAGCACACCAAAAAGTCATTCAACATTTTTGTTTGCTGATTCTTTGTATGTTTGTCAAATTTCTTTCTCTTCGCATCATCACTGAACAATATAATTTTGAACCACCTACGTCATTACGTTCATGAAAAGATTTTCGGTTTCATCGGGATCGCAGGATGTCCACATAGTAACAAAAGAGTGAAAGAATTAATATTTCAAAATATGAAAAATTGTGAAAGAAAGAGGATGAAAATTCAGAAGATCACAATAGTTGAGAAGATGGATGAAACTTGTAAATTTTAAGTGTGAATAAAAGAAATTGAAACGAAGGATAAATAATAGAAAAAACAATAAGATTTTTTTTAAAAAGGAGTGATTGCAATGGCTAGGGGGAGAGGGGATTAGGGATGACAATTTTATCCGAATCCGACTTTTTCCGACCCGACCGGAGTATATAATATCCGAATCCGACCGAAAAAATAAATATCTGAAACCGACACGAAGATTTTAAAACCGAACCCGACTTTTGTCGGGTCGGTTTTTGGTAATTAAATTTGACCGACCCGACCCGTATCCGACCGACCCGATAATTAACCCGAAATAAAAGGCCTTTTTAAAATATAAAAAAAAACCTTTTTCAATTAAAAGTCTTTGGCTTACGGGAGTTACCAGTTACGGACTTGAAAAATATTTGTGAAAACTTGTTATATTTATGTGTGTTGTTTCTCTTGTGAAATATTTGTGAAAACTTGTTATACTTCCATGTTTTGGTTGTTATTTGGGACACATCTTTTTTTTATATCTTAATTTTTTTTAATATCTTAATTTTATGATGTCTTTGAACGTTCAAATGTTTTTATGTATTGGAATTCTAATTATATCATTACATGCATTTATTATTTTATCATTATTTTAATAGAAATCATTACAAAAAACTGATTTATTAGGATATTGGTATGGTCAGTCGGTCGGGTCGGTCGGTCGGTCAGTCGGGTCGGTTGGTTTTCAGGTCGGGTTAGGCTTAGGTTTTTGTCAAATTCTCGGGTTCGGTTGCGGTTTCAGGTTTCGGTTTAGGCAGTCGGGTTCGGGTTCGGGTAGAAATTTATACCCGACGGTTCGGGTTCAGGAAAAAAAATATCCGATCAAAATTTCGGGTCGGTTTCGAGTAAGGGTATATCCGAACCGAACCCGACCCGTTGCCATCCCTAGAGGGGATGAGAGGGATCGGAATCCCGTCTATCACGGTCACAGAGAAGGGGACGGTTCCCAACCCTCTTCTCGACGGAGATGGGCAATCTCGCCTTTTCGACGGGTGACGGGGATGAGCGATCCCACCTCTCACACCCTTAGAAAAAATGTCTAAATTAAATGTAAAATATGAAGAAAGTACCAAATTAGAGCCTTTAAAACACAACTTCTATTCTAGTCTTTTTAAGTTTTACTCCTAACAATGTAAATTTCTTTACCCTTAAGTCTTATATTTGAATGTTAGTAGTTCCATAAGAAGTATTTCATTTGTCTAGAAATGAATTGCTCAAACACTGTTCAAATGGTCAAATTTTATTCATTGTATTTCTTGTTTATTACTCATTTCATAATTCAAGATAGTAATGTCACATCTTGTTTTGAAAAACATTTCATGTAATTTTTAAATATAAAACTTTCTTTTACAATAAAAAAATTTATTTAAAAATAAAGTCAATGAAGTCTTGTAAATCAGAATGAGAGATTTTATTTCGGAGGAAATATATCCTTACACTATATTTTATTCAAAAAAATTAAAAGGAAAAAATAATAAAGGAATAATAATTTTTCTCTAACCAATTTTTGGCTTAAGAAGAAATTTAAAAACAAAAGTGAAATGGCAAGACTATTAAAGGAAATAAATTACTCGGCAACAAAAAAGAGAAAGCAATTTTCCTTAAAAAAAGAAGAAAGTGATGGGAAATTCAAAAAAGGAAAGGAAAAATACTCCCTTTCTTCCACTTTTGAGGTTAGGTTTTTAAACTTTAATGAACAAATTACAGAAAAAATATATCAAATTATGAATTTATGATATATATTTAATATTAATAGATTTATTTTATTTTAAAATATTAAAATTTTCATATATATAAATATATATATACTATCTCTGTTTCAAAATATTTTTCGAATTTTGACTTTTTTCGGTCAATCGTTTTTAATTCTTTGACTTATAATTAAGTTAAATATAAATATATTATATATTAATTAAGTAAAATAATATTTTATATGATAAATCTAATAAGCTTACAATTTTTGAGTGAAAAAATTTAAAAAGGATAAATACTTTAGAACAAAGGGAGTATATCATAAATATAGATAGTTATGATTAAAATGTAAAGTTTTCTTTTTTTTGAGGGAAAGTGTAAAGTTGATGGCACAAGAGAATAATTGACCGAGAGAAAATGCATGGGTGCGGGAGTCGATCAATTCAATCCCGCGAAGCTTCACGGAAACTTACCATGCATGATTCTCACCGGCTCCACTAGCTTAGCTTCTACAATCCAGTGAAGTGGTAACGCTCTGTACTCTTTATTATAAAGGTGTTAATGCCTAACGGTTAGCCGCTCCATCGGATCCAAAACCACGATTACCCACCCGAAAATCTGTCTGAGAGAGAGAGAGAGAGAGCATATTGTACAAGTTTGGTGGATTTTTTTGTAAAATTTCTGTGACGGGAAAGTGTGATTCAAATTGAGGAGGAGAAATTCGAACCCTAGGAAGGCGATTTCCTGATTTTGCGCTTGTCCGGCCACTTGTTTCGCAAATTGCAAAGGATGGGATCGATATCAGGAAAGCCCATATCATTCTGCCCCAATGCCTCCGGATTTCGTTTATATGCAACCTCGGACGTGCTATTATTCCGGCGGTGGTGAGCATTCCTCCTTTTCCTTGCGTTCCCTTTCTGTTTTCAGCGGAAGGCGGTGGCTCCGTTGAAGCGGCGCTGCCATCTCTCTAACCGTTCTCAGACGGAAGGCGGCGTCGCGATGACGTCATCTGGAGGAGGAGGAGGAGGAGGAGGCCGAGAGGATGGTGTGAATTCGCTATCACAAGCCGTTTCATCTTCAATTCAGCCACACGATGATGAGCGCGACATCGAGGCTGGCAATGCCTGTGTTGCCGGCGACGAAGACTCTTTCTCTGATCCTTTCGATATTGGGAGTACCAAAAAGGCGTCCTTCGAGGCTCTCAAACGATGGAGGGTGAGGCCTCTGATATGTCTGATCGGTTTATTGTTTTTTTAATGCTAGACGACTTTATTGATAATGATCGTAATACATTGCTTCATCTGGCAATCAATTAAGTTGTTGCTTTTTCTCTCCGTGTTCTGCTGTTCTTCAATTTTATTGTCTAATGTGTTTGTTATCTATCTTTTGAACAATGGAAACGTGCTGTTTAGATTGCTAATCTTGATCTATCCATCAATTTTGCCATCAGTGCTGGCCAGGAAAGGAATCTATGCTGGATAAATCAAAACTATCAATTCCACTATACCTTAATTCACCCAACTCACATGATTTTCATCCTGAATCGTTGTTAAGCTTACTTTAGAAAGCTCTTGGCCATAAATTTAGAGAAACTAGCAACTCCGGCCATGAGCATATTTGTCTGCCTCGCACCATCCATGGATCATGAGACCATGACATTAGTTTTGTTGGAAGTGTTTGCTCTTTTCCCATTATCTTTTACAAATATGATGTGTGCTGCATATTCTAGCAAAGCCAAAGGTGAGCCCATCTGGTTCTCCCAATTTTAATCCATGACTTTAGACTGATCATTAAATTTATTTCCCACTTGGGTCTTTTTAGTATCAAATTATGAGCCCTGAAGTACTCAGTTAATTGACTAAACATCAGGCCTGACTCTTTTACAACATGAAGGAATAGTGGTTCAGCTTGTGCATCATTCTCTTTGGTCGAATTTTTCTATTTACTGTTGTTGATGTTTTTAAATATTTCATCATACAGTTGCACATAACCACATACGTAGTACAACACACCTCTGCACAATGAGAGCGCTTAAACATAAAGTTTCAGATGTCCTTCTATAGGTTTGCTATTATGAGCTCTCCTTTTATGAGTTTATCCTTCTGATATCATTGTAAAACAGCAAGCTGCACTTGTTCTCAACGCTTCACGCCGTTTTCGCTATACCTTGGACTTGAAAAAGGTAGAACATAAAGATCAGAGAAGAAGAATGATTCGAGCACATGCCCAAGTCATAAGGGTAACATTAAATTCCATCTGTACTGCAGTTAGTTTTTCACGTCAATCAACTTCTAATATTGATTGGTTTCTCTTATAGGCTGCAATGCTTTTCAAATTGGCTGGTCAAAGGGCAATTGGTATGTATTATACAAACACCCCTTGTCTAAGGCTACAGAAAAATTTAATTAATTGGTTCAACCTTGGAAATTATTGTACAGTTGTATGACTTGTGTCCATCAAGTCTTGAGTTATGGTTATTAGAGTGAAAATAAAAACTTACAAAAACATCCATGTTTATTTTAGATTTGTTGATAAATTTTAAATCGTAGAAAATAACAAACAGCATTTTGTGAACGTTTCACCCAACTGAACAGAGAAGCACACTTAGTCGTTGTTGTACCAGCCTTCTTATTTTAAGAACTTTTTTTTGAAATCTTCCTTAGTGAAGATGATAGTGTGTATCAAATCGGTATGATAGAGATATTTCATTTTCAGAAGAGCTCTTTTTGTTTATCTGTATATGCATGGCACTCTACAATGTGCATTCATATTGTTGATATGATTCTATGATATTGCTTCACAGTTTAGTTTTTGGATAGGATGATGTTATTTGTACTTGGTTGGCCATGCGCCTCACTTGTCTCTGTTGTTTGCAGTATACTTTCAAGGAACAATTGGTTAGGACTAAAGGGAAGAAAGATTGTTTTTTTCTTTTGAAACCCTTAAGAAGATAATATTTCGTTGCTTGGGTATAAAAATGCTCTTGTGGTACCTTATGGGTTGTTGTTGCTGGTATAAAAACTTAAAATGCACAGTGCACTTAATTTTTTCAACTTTCAAGTGCTAAAATATTTGAAATGAGATTGGTTATGTATCAGATATTAGAGTAATTTAATTGTATCCATGTCTGATGTTTGTGGTGCTTGGTTTTATTTTATTTATTGACCTAGCAAAATTCATCTTTGAACTTATATATCAATATCTTTATTAAATTTTGTAGGATTTTGTATGTGCTAATGTGTGATTTATGCTTGGTTGGTTACTTGTTAGTATTGGGAACCTCAGCAACTCCTCCAGCTCCAAGTGGCGGTTATGGGATCGGGGTTGAGCAGTTAGGTTCAATTACAAGGGATCATAATTTTTCCGTCCTGCAACAAAGTGGAGGGGTAAGTCAAGTTCAATTCTATTTCCGATTACCATTTAAGGACCTACATCTCTCTTTTCCTTTAGAATTTAGATGTACTGATAGCAGCCTTCACTTTCATAATCAGGTCAAAGGCTTAGCAGAAAAGTTAAAAACAAATCTCGACACAGGTATCATTGGGGATGAAGATGAAATATCAAAGCGGAGCAGTATATTTGGATCAAACACATATCCTACCAAAAAGGGCCGCAGTTTTTGGGTATTACTTGTAGTCCAAGTAGTCTTATTGTTTATTTTACGGATGCTTGGATGTTACCACTTTCCCCTAACACTGTTTCTTTAAACTTCTGGAAGAGGTTCCTCTGGGAGGCTTGGCAAGATTTAACCCTCATCATCTTAATAATAGCTGCGGTCGCTTCATTGGGGCTTGGAATAAAAACAGAAGTATGTGTACATTTCTTGTACTTTACTTTGGTGTTAAGAAACCCACAAAGATTCCAGTGAAGTTGTATAAGGACTGCTAACCCCTATCATTGCCTCCGAACTCCTAAGTTTTGTTAAGTTTTCAAATATCTCCTTGTTGTTAAGCATATATAACAGATCATGGGCATACAGTTAAACAAACCCCTTTATTTATTTTAAGTGATGTACTTTTGATCTTTGCAGGGTCTTTCAACAGGATGGTACGATGGTGGTAGCATTTTTTTTGCTGTTTTTCTTGTTATTTTTGTAACAGGTAAATAGTTTGGTGTTACCTTTTGTCTATATAATAACAAGAAACCATAGTTATTTGGACACCATTCATTTCATATATGACAACCTTAGTTTTCTCTGCATTGTTCCCCACTGTAGTTGTCTTTCATGACTACTTTATGACCACTCCCTTTTTACTTAATATGACTGTCGAGTGGAATATAAGTGTACTTTTGGATCAATCAGAAACCATTGAACATTTAATGTCTATCCATGTTCAGATATAATCTAAATCTATTTAGTTTTGAATTAGTGTTCATATTTGTACTATTAATGTTGACTTCACATTTTCAGTTCACTAAAGTGTTGCGGGTGATACTTCAGTTTATTGAATTAGCCAGCAGTGACCTGATGGGAATTATTTTTGCCCTATTCAGGATATTATAGCATGAATACAGAAAATTAATGACACAAGAATACACTATTTTTAACGTGGTTTGGTTTCTCAATAAATCTACATCCACATTCCACATTTGGAACTCAATCACACAGTACAATTTTGAACTCACAAATTGTAAAACCTTCTCACAAAGTGTTTAGAACTCTCAACTAATTCAAAAAAAACACACACACACATGATTTTGGAGCACACTCACAACAAAGTTACTCATTGAAATTGGTGTGGAGCTCTCCTCCCCAACACACGGTTTTCCGTCTTTCTCTCTCTAGCTTGAAAACTCAAGCATATTTCAAATGAGGAGATCTACTCCTTTATTTATAGGAAAAACATTTTTCACTGCCACGGTTCCAACTCACATACAGCACATATATACTTTCATTCTTTCATTTTGAGCCGTCATTTTTTGAACTCTTTTTTAATTAATAAGAAAAAAATGACATATGTGGGCCTTCCATTTGGAGGGACCTACTCACTATGACCATTCTCTGTTATTGACATGGTGTTGTAGGCTCTCTTGTATAGACTACTACAAGCTTGAATAGAGACTGGTCATGTTGAGTAGGTCCCTCTGCTTGAACTCCTTAAAGCTACTTTATGTCATTTTTGTGTGACCTACAGAACATTTCCTGAATGAGTTTACTGGTTCATCCTACTGTTACTTATAATCATATGCTTCTACATATAGGTCAAATATTGTTAATAAATTTTATATATCATATCAGAAACATCATACTTGTATACTTATTTTAAAAATTTGTATTCATTAAACTTTGTAAACACCCTGGCATGCTGTTGCTAAATGCATGATCTTTCTGATGGTTTACTCTTTGTTATGGCCTCTAAGATTTGTGTTCCATATGAGTTCTATTTTCTTCACTGATGTGTTTGTTCTTTGTGTTGTACTTTATTTAGCAACAAGTGACTACCGTCAATCTCTCCAGTTCCAAACCTTAAATGAGGAAAAGAAAAATATCCAAGTCGAGGTACTTTGAAGTCATTTCAAAAGTGTCTCTAACATGATCTATTACTCTATTATTTTTGTTATCGTTTAAAGATTATTATTATTCTGTTGTAACACATGCACGTGTTTAAACCATATGAAGGTTATTAGAGGTGGCAGGCGTGAAAAGATGTCAATATATGGATTAGTTGTTGGTGATATTGTACCTCTTAAGATAGGTGATCAGGTGTGCAAGATGATTTCTGTCCACTTCCTGAATGTTATCATTTATCGTAGTTAGATCTGATACATTGAGTTCTCCTCCAGGTTCCTGCTGATGGAATCCTAGTAAGTGGTCATTCCTTGTCCATTGACGAATCCAGCATGACCGGCGAAAGCAAGCTTGTAAGCTGGTTACAAATTTACTCTTAGGACTATTGATCAATTTGATTATAAGTTTAGTAAATAAGTTTCTGTGTATTTGCAGATGCAAAAACATTCAAAGTCACCTTTCTTGATGGCTGGCTGCAAGGTAGCTGAAGGGGAAGGAAAAATGCTGGTAACATATTCATCATCAATTTTTCTCCAAACAAACACAATTTGATATGCATATAAGCCTATTTATACATGCATGGAGCATATTTGTTTCCCAAGTCTTTATTTTTGGTTATCTGAATCATCACTCCATATGGATTTTGATTATTAAACTTGTTATAGAATATAGGGTTTTGGACATTCAGCTTACTGTTCTCTGTGGATATAAATTAAAAATGTTCAAGTTTCTATTCAAATCATTTTACAACATTCTGTTCTGAGAAGGCTTTTTTGCCTGAGCTCTTACTAATTTATGTGTATTTTACTAACTTCTGTCACCTCTTATTCGCATTTTTATGGATAATAAATATTTTATTTGTCAAGTTAATTTGTTGAAAGGTAGAACTATTAACATATTTTGAGCTTGAAAATTGTTACACTTGTATGGCTATGTATCATGAATTCATGATTAATTAAGAGCATCCATAATGTTATATTGGAATAGAGTATGACAATTTCCCATCAAACTTAGCCAAGGTATGTGGTTTTAGGTAACTGGTGTTGGAATACATACTGAATGGGGGTTATTAATGGCAAGTATATCAGAGGATACTGGTGAAGAGACCCCATTGCAGGTAACTATTGTGTTGAAGCTTTGTAGGATTTGTAGACAATATTTGTCATTCTTTAGATTTCAATTATAAATGGCAGGTGAGGTTGAACGGGGTTGCAACTTTTATAGGCATTGTGGGCCTTGCTGTGGCACTCACTGTACTAGTTGTTCTTTTGGTTAGGTAAATACATTACAATATGATATAGTTTGGTCACCACTTTTCCCAATATTTTATCAAATGTACTTCATGTTCTACAGATTTTTCACTGGGACTACCAAAAATCCTGACGGAACTTCCCAGTTTGTCAGTGGAAAGACTAGCATTAGTGAAATCGTTAATGGTGTCATACACATCATAACTGCTGCAGTAAGTTCTATCTTATGGAGTAACTTTAGACCCGCATTTTATATGTTCATTTAACTGACATTAAGTTTTCTCTAGGTTACCATTGTTGTTGTTGCAGTCCCGGAAGGTCTCCCATTGGCTGTTACTCTGACGTTAGTACTACATCCCTATCATATACAAACCAACTGCTTATTAAAATTATTATATGCCTTTGTGACCTACTTTAATCATTTCTCAAACTTCTGGCAGCTTAGCATATTCAATGAAGAAAATGATGGCTGACAAGGCCTTGGTATGTTTCTATTTCCTTGATCAATTTGATTTTTTATATATGAAACTGTTATTGTACTATTTTGGCATATAGTTAATAGAAAAAGTCATTGTAGGTGCGTAGACTCTCAGCTTGTGAAACTATGGGCTCTGCGACGACTATATGCAGTGATAAGACAGGCACACTGACTCTGAATCAGGTAGTTCTATGAAGTCTTTGTTTTTCCTCTTCAAAGTAAAAGTTTGAGCTACTATTTTTCTGTTCAGCTATTTTGAGTAAGTCATAAATGTTGTATATTATGATGTGCTCTCAAAATGCAGATGACAGTAGTTGATGCCTTTGTGGGGAAAAAGAAGATGGATCCACCTGAAGATGGATCCCAGTTACACTCAGTTGTTTCATCTTTAATACATGAGGGTATAGCACTGAATACAGCAGGCAGTGTTTTTTCGTCTAAGGTATATTTTCTTTGTCATGTCTCACCTCTGTTTCCCTTCTATTTGTATTGCGAACATATGTGCCCGGAGGCACCAAGCTGAGAAAAACGGCCGTGCTTTCCCATAGCATTTGTTCTGCAAGTTTATTATGGTTAATATCTAGAGAAAGTGTGTGACATGTAAGGCAGTAAACACGAAAACTACATTTACATTTTCATATTTGGACGATACTCGTTGGGGCCCCTCATAATCTTCCCAGCTCTACAGTCCGCAGCAAAATGAATTTCAACTCAGTTCTTTTGCCTTGACAAGTCTACTGATCCCACTTTTTCTTTGCCACTGCTTATTAGTTTATCCTCGTGTCATTTCTCTCTGATGTATATCTCTTATGCTATTCTCTTTCGCCTTTATGTTCCCTCATTAACAGGATGTCAGTGGAACAGAGGTTTCCGGATCTCCTACAGAGAAGGCAATTCTGACTTGGGGTGTTAAGGTGTTGTCTCTGATATTATTGAGTCTATAATCATGCAAACTATTGGTTACTCATATTTTCTATCTAAATTTCAGTTAGGGATGAAGTTTGATGTTGTTAGATCAGAATGTGTAGTACTTCATGTTTCTCCTTTCAACTCTACAAAAAAGCGAGGGGGTGCTGCAGTTAGAGGACTGGTAATTGGATCTCTCCTGAATTTTAGGTTTTTTATATTGTAATGCATTCTGTACAAGTTTTTCAAAATAAAATTTCCAAAGCCATAAATGGAGATCTCGGAATGAAATCAATAAGCAAGGCATTTTGTGTTGTATGAGTGAAGTTTCTTTAAAACTTTAAATGGGTTCTCTATTCTTGTAAGTTGAAATGTTTTGAACTTTCTCTTTTTGTAGTAGCATTCCATAAAGTATTTAAAACGCATTTTGGCGCAGATACTTATTTTGAAGAGATATTACCAGATTGATGGTGTAATATTAAAGTTGGAGTGCATGCCCTTGTTCTTTTACTCAGATTATCTGCTTTAAAGTTTTATTCAAGTAAATGGAGTAATCATATTCATTCTGGTTTTTAGGTCTTGCGTGAAAAATAATTAAAATCTCAAGCAAATTTTCTCTCAGAAACTATGATTAATAGACTATCTACAAATATAGTATAAAATGTATTATTTCCTGTTTGACTTTTCTTGTCACTTTCACATTCCGTTTATTGGCAGAGTAACTCTCAAGTCCATGCACATTGGAAGGGAGCAGCAGAAATCATTTTAGAGTCATGCACTTGGTACTACGATTCAAATGGTTGCTTGCAGTCCATTGAGAATGAGAAGGTCTGTAGTTATATTACCCGACAGGTTTACCACAAATTGGCAATGAAATTGAACCCACTTGAGGAATCTCATAGAGATTTTAGTTTTGAAACATTATTAATAGTCATGAAATTGAGGATTTAATATACTTAGCATGATTATTTACTCTCTCATTGAGTCCTCTTTTTAAGTGTATAGAGTTATTACATTTTAAGGGTTTTCAAAAATAATATTTTCAGGGTTTTTTCAAGGAGGCTATTGAAGATATGGCATCAAGAAGTTTGAGGTGTGTTGCAATTGCCTATAGAACTTGTGACGCAGAAAAGGTTCCAACAGATGAAGAACAACTCTCACAATGGGATTTGCCTGAACAAGATCTTGTTTTGCTTGCAATTGTTGGCATAAAGGTATGCATTTAAATGGCTGGTTATATTTTGCCTGCTTACCTTTCACCCCCTTTTTGTGTTAGCATCTCTCTTGTTTAGGTAGGTGTTTATTTAATATTTCTCTTGCTGTGCGCTTCTTCGCTGAACATTTCATATTATAGGATAATATGTCTCTATTGAATTGTACAGGATCCTTGTCGCCCTGGAGTCAGAGATGCAGTTAGACTCTGCACAGATGCTGGTGTTAAGGTACTAAAGAAATTAGAAATCGACAATGAAGTGAATCAAAGTATGATTGGAAATGATAAGAAATAATGGAAAAACATATGGTAAGGGTTATTTTTCGTCCAAATGGCTATAACTTTCTGAAAGGGAACACACGTGATAACATAAATATCAGCCAAATAGGGAAAGAGCCTGCTTATCACGCTTGTTCTCATTAGTTTTGTAGTTCTGATAAGCAGAAAATCCATGTTTGGATACGAAATGGATCCCTAATGAATAGAACTTTGAAACGGTGTGATCTATTATGGTGGTAAATCTGAACATGTAGTGATAAGACAGTCCCCATTGCAATTGCATTTCAGATGTAGATGTGCTATGTTATGGTTATATTTAAATTACAATCTTAGGTGAAGGATTAGTTGGTGATGACTCTTTACATGAACCTTTAGGTGCGCATGGTTACCGGAGATAATATTCAAACAGCTAAAGCAATAGCTTTGGAGTGTGGGATTTTATCTCCTGATGCAGATATTACTGGGGATGATGTAATTGAAGGGAAGACATTCCGTGAGTTGCCTGAAAAGGAGCGAGAAAAAGTTGCAAAGAGGATTTCGGTTAGTCATACAATCCATAAATTTGTATAGTCTCAGACCCAATCATGCTCAAGGAACTAGTCTGTCTTCACCTTAATAAATCCTTAATATAAATCTACTCAATTCTTAGGTCATGGGAAGGTCATCCCCTAGTGACAAGCTTTTACTTGTGCAAACACTGCGTAAACAAGGAGAAGTTGTTGCTGTTACTGGAGATGGAACCAATGATGCTCCAGCACTACACGAGGTTAGTTTCCCTTTTTTGTTTTCTCGCTGATCTCTTCTTAAGGAATGTGAGTCTGAGTTGTTGTTGACTTAGTAGGTTAGTATCCTATTTAATCAGGAGCTCTTAGAGCTTGGATCACACTACATTGTGTTTTAGTTCACACAGTCATTCTTTTTGTTATTTACATGGGTGTTTTACCCAGTTTAACTCATTACGTAGTAAAAACTAATTCGTATCTTTTTGATTTGCACAAATTTGTTTGTAACATCAAATATGTGATCTTAATATTCGAATTTTTTTCTTTAAAGATGTAATGATTTTGTGTTTTCTTTGATTTTGATTGCGAATATTTTTAAAAATGGTTTTGTGTGTGTCAAAATGCAGTTCGCTTGTAAAGTTCAAACACACGAGACACAACTGACATTTTTGTTGAAAAAGTGTGTCAATTTTGTGTCTGAGCTATCGTGTTATCATATTTATCCTGTCAAGAGTGATATAGTTTAAAATGGATAGACTTTGCGTACACTTTCCGCTCTTTTCTATGTTTTAACAGTATTGCATTAGCTATAATTACTGCTGTATAAATGTTTATACTCTATTTATCTTGGAAATAATCTCTCTACTATCAAGTAGGGGTAAGGTCTGTGTACATACACCCTCCCCAGACCCTACTTTTGTGGGATTATACTGGGTTGTTGTTGTTCTTGCACATCTTGCGGGGATTTTATATCCCTTTCCTTTTAATGTGTAGGCTGATATAGGTCTTGCTATGGGCATCCAAGGGACTGAAGTTGCAAAAGAAAGTTCAGACATCATCATTCTAGACGATAATTTTGCTTCAGTAGTCAAGGTTGGTAAATACCTTAAAGGTTTGAATAGAAGTTCATGTCCTAGTTATCTGGGTGTGACTGAAGAAATATCAAGGTGACCATTAACGTTTAAAAAAAACATGAATGTAGGTTGTACGTTGGGGTCGTTCTGTTTATGCAAATATTCAGAAATTCATCCAGTTCCAGCTCACAGTCAATGTTGCAGCTCTTGTTATTAATGTTATAGCCGCAATTTCATCTGGAGACGTTCCTTTAAATACAGTGCAGGTCTTCCTCTTTTTTTTATTTTTCTCTCAACCTCTTTTATCAATAAAAGAGAAACAGTGTGCCTTTTACCAATCTTTTGTTGTGTTTTTTTGGTATTTTGCCCCTTTATTTTTTTCCAGCTTCTTTGGGTGAATCTTATAATGGATACTCTGGGAGCATTGGCACTGGCTACTGAACCTCCAACTGACCATCTGATGCATAGACATCCTGTTGGTCGAAGGCAAAGATACAACTTTCATATTTGTTTTTTCAAAGACTTTTTTTACGACTTTTTGCTTACAATTATGTCTTGCAGGGAGCCGTTGGTAACCAATATTATGTGGAGGAACTTGATTATTCAGGTCAGTGGCCTTCAATCCTTCATTTTTTCTGCATCCCTTTTGTTCAGTTTTTTTTGTAAAGAAAATAATAAACCCTGGGCACTTTTTTTCGATCCATTTGGCATTGGGCAGGCTTTCTACCAAATTGGTGTCCTCCTGGTTATAAACTTTTGTGGCAAGAGTCTTCTTAACTTGGAGCAGGATGGAGCAGAACATGCTAACATGGTGAAGAATACCTTAGTCTTCAATACCTTCGTTCTCTGCCAAGTAAGTCCATCCTTAACCTAAACTCCAAAAGGAAATTACTAATTCAGTCACCATGGAAAATGTTAAATTAGGGGAGTTAGTAGCCTCAGCTTCCTGGCCTAACTTGTTGCATTTCAGATATTCAATGAGTTCAATGCTAGAAAGCCCGATCAAATGGATGTCTTTGAAGGCGTGACGAAAAACCCTCTCTTCGTTGGGATTGTGGGATCTACTTTTATACTCCAGGTCAGATCTTGTCTTTTTTTTTTAAGTATTTGCCTCTGCTGTGTGTGTGTGTGTGTGTGTGTTTGGGGCAACAGGTGCAACTCTATCATCTCTCTCTTTTTTTCCCTTATGTGTTTTTTTATGGTGTCAAATCAACAATGTTTTTTGCGTGTTTGCGTTTTGGAGACAGATTGTGATGATTGAGTTCCTTGGAAAGTTCACTTCAACTGTCAGACTCAATTTCAAACTTTGGTTGATTTCCCTCGTCATTGGGGTTTTGAGGTAAGTAATACCCCATTATATACTCCCCTGGACCTATTGATAAGTGTGCTCTAGAAGAATGTTTTTATCCTTTACACAAGAGATTTTGATGGTTTTGAGGTGAGTAGAAAATTTTCTTCCCAAAATAAAATACATCTGTTCTTTAAAGCTTTGGAAGTCATCTTTTTATGTCTTTTCTCACCTTTAGGGGTAAATTTGGGTAATTTATAAATTTATCTTTAAGCTATTACTCCTTACTTCATAACAAGTTTTCTTTGTATTGTTGAAGTTGGTAAAAATACTTGCTAAATAGAAATAGAGTATATTCGATGTGCAACTCCCATTTCATCATTATTAATACAAGGTGGGGAGTAATAACTAACATCGTATGCATTAAAAAATCTGGTGCAGCTGGCCGCTTGCGATGCTAGGCAAAATGATTCCAGTTCCCAAGACCCCATTGGCAAAGGTGTTCATCAAACCCTATCGCCGATGCATTGCAGCTCGTGATACTCCTCAATAGTTGGCATAATCGGTAAAGTTTGTTGCTTATGTATATGGCCGTGACACTAGCTTAACTATATAGTTGGAATTCAATACTAAAAAAAAGGACTGAAAAGACTAAAGAAAATACACACTTTATATAGTGCGCCGACATCTTCAATAGGCATTGCACATCTATACATGTTTTCTGTTCTTTTTTCTTAATGTAAAAAAAACATAAGAATCTTAAGTGTAAATGGAACGTTCATTATAAGTATATTCTAAGCCTGTTTTGTTATTTGTTCATTGGCATTGAAGCTAAAAATGTCATTTTGACTATTTTAGGGTTGTAGCTTCGAATAAATAATAGACGAAACCAAAATGACACTTCTTTCTATGAATTTTTTTTAACAAGAGTAGCATAAACCACTTTTCTGTGAAGTTGGAATTTACGGTTTATACTAGCTTGTTGTTGTATTTGTGGGTTTAGTCGAGTGCTCTGCTATATACCCACTTCATTTTGAATCCTACACATGATTATAGCTTTATATAGTTAGTCCTATACCGACTATACGGCTTATGTCACCTTCGTATCTATTGCCAGGGGGGCAGGGGGAGTTGAGTAATTTTGCACTCTTAGATAAAAAAAAAATCCAAGGGTGGAGATCTCCTTTGAAAAATATGCTGTTCAAATTGGCCCAACTGCATCTACCCTGGAAGGAAAATTAGTTCTAAATCAAAGGAGATCCTACACCCTTAGTTGAAAATCTAAAGGTGCAGAATCGGTGGAGTAATGATAGGGACACGAAATGAATAATGACTGGGAACACTACAAAACAATACTTCCTCTATTCCATAAAAATGTTCCACATTTCCTTCTTGGTCCGTCTCAAAAAAGATTTAACTTTTAATTTTTGAAACGGCTTGTGGCTTTTATTTTTTCTCTTCTTTGCCTCGTTTTTAATTATACAACTTTATTTTTCTTAATCTCCAAACTTGGTCAATTGTGGAACATTATTGCAAGATGAAAGTAGTATTTTAGTGATATGTTTTTTTGTGCCCCTGAAATTAATTAATTGTAAACTTCTTATATTCAGCAAGAACATGATGGTAAATCATCTAAAATATGAGTATCTTTTAGATAGAATATTAACATTGTTCACACTTATGAACAATAAATATAGTATTTAAAAAATAAATAAAGACTTAGATACCCGAGCTCATTACCTAATTAATTAACGAACCCTATCAGTTTTCAAACGATAATAATGCCACATGAGACGTCAAACTTACATCGTTTTAATACATGAGCCCCACCTGAAGTCCTAAGCTCATGCCACTAAAATGCCATGCATAATAATAAGATTACTGCAACAACTTGAGAGAGATAATTGATGGACAAAAAGAAAGAAAGAAAAAAAGAGCACTAAACACGGTGTCCAAATCCAAATAACGTTGTTCCACTTAAGAATAAATAAAATACCCCGTATTACAACATTACATTACATTACATTCCGCAGCACCGGGGAGCGGTTTGTTCAATCTTGATCCTCTTCCACAACTTGAAGAAGAAGAAAAACAAAAAAGAAAGAGAGATATTTGACGGGAAAGTGTACAGCCAGACCTGATTGCCGCTGCCTATGAAACGTAGGGCTTTGTTTTGTTTATGACAGGGGTGGGGTGAGTTGCACCAGCAAACCAATTGACTCTAGCAGAAACATGAATACGCAAAGTGGTTCTTCTCCGAGACATAGTGAGAAACGTAATTGGTGTGAGAGGCAAAGGATGGAACATTCTCTGATGGAACAAGAATCTGAGTCTTCCCTGAAGCAATCCTCTTGCCAGCCACATTTGCATAGAACAAGCCTGAGATGGCCGGTACAAACACATCGCTCTCTGAGCATATGTACATGTCTATAACCTTCTCCAGCTCCGCAACGTCCAGATACTTTGCCTTTTTATCAATAGGCATTATGCTTTCCTGAAATATTTTTTTTGGATAGAGAGGATATTAAATGAGAATAGTGATGTCAATGGATATCTTTTTTTTTCACATAAGAACAAATTAAGCAATGATGACTTTATTCATGGACGGGTGGAGGGAGCAATTTCTTCGACACTATTTTGTTAGGTGATGGGGAGGAGGATATAATGACCGAAGAGACCTTACCTTGGTGTAAGTTTTCGGGAAGAACTCCTTCAATGAATCAAGGCTACTATCCCACCGGGCTTGAGTCAAATATATAACTGTGTCCCTCTTAAACCCGAGTTTCGTCAAAAAATCAGCAATCTCCTGTGGACCGTAGCAACTCTTTGCTCCAGGAGACCCACTTTCTTGGCAACTTCTTTTCTCCAAAATGTCTACCCTTAGGTCCACCGCGACGAATTGTCCAATAGACTTCTGACTTAATGTTCTTAATCTCTCGACCATTGAGTCAATTACTTCGCGTACGTCTGGTTGAAGTTCTAAGGTCCCAAACATGCCCAGACAAGCAATTGAGTCTATGTTTTTCTTTTCTGAACTCTTCTTCATATTCACTGAAGGAAAGTAGGTCACAAGCCTTATGTTTCCCTTCTCCCTGAAAACCGGTTCAATGTTTTCTGCAATTTCTTCTTCAGTAGGCCGACTTGGAACCTTAACTACGGCAAGGTTCCTTGCAGAGATCCCAGTCGGCAGAGATGTAGCTACTTTGACTACTCCGTCAAGACTTTTCAAAAACTTTTCAGTACTGTATACATCTTCGAAGTCCCTGAAAAATGAGAAAGTGACCAAACCATCAGATTTTGTCACAAGCACTTGTGTGACTTGTATCTTCCCCTCATTAAGTGGCCAACCACTATTTTCTTTAGATCAATACCTAATACATTACAACCGAAAAAACTACAAATGTAAGCTAATATTTGGGCTTCACACTTATTTTGCATAAAATACATATTTGGTCCTCCAAATTTGGACCTCATATGGTTTTTGTCTAAAAACTAAAAAATATAACTGTTAAGATTTCATCCATCTCACTGTTAAATACCATGAGGCACTATGTGGCATGTAATAGTTCGAGCTAGAATACAGTATTTGCACATACCTTTTATCACCAGGATCGCTTCCCCGAACATCTGGGAGCACAAGGGTTGCACGTAGGTATCTCGCAACTACTACAGCATCAGAAATCTGTGAAGAGGATTAGTGGATAACCACCACAGGAAGAGGCAAATCAGTTAGTTGAGGAGTGCAGAGAAAGACTTTCAGAGAGATAACTTAGGAGGATAACCAATAGTTTCTGTTTACAGTAGGATTTCTCTCAAGATCTTTTTGGACTCCATTTATATAATTTAGATTTCTGTTAAATGGGCACTCCATTTAAAGGAAATCCTTCATTTTGCCTTGCTTAAGATGAATGCACACTCGGAAAAGCAATGTTATTGACTAATTCCGTCTAACATGCGATAGAGATAAAAAAACAGAAGTTGAACCAATTTGGATACACGAAGTGGCCACATAAGAGATTTATTGAGATTATGCGGTAATGGTGGATGAAAAAGAATAAGGGACGCCATTGATATGATGAAATGAAACAAAAAGAGAATAAGCGTACCTGTGAGATGTGATACTCAGGACCGTTTGTCAATGAGAAGGTAAGATATCCTTGGGATTGACCTTCCTCCTCTATTGGCAGGTTGCAAATGAAAGAAAGACAGAACATTTTTATTTTAATGGTTCAAGAACACAGATAAAATTAAAGCACAGGACTCCCAAATGATACGAAAGTCGCAGTAACTTACCCAAAACCGGTTTACTCCAGCACGGCGTAAGGAATGCATCATCACCTTTCCAAGGTCCATCCCCTCCTGGAAGTGACAGTTCTGAGGTTTTGCTAGTGCCATGAATGCTCACCTTAATATTAAAAAATGGGCAATCGACATGAAAACCAGAACCATTAAAACTTGCATCACATCAATTCTTGGAGAACAAATAAATTTCCTCTTCAAATTTTTTGTACGGATTTGCAGTAAGAGAAGTCAAGTGAAAGAGAATCAAAGAATCTGCTAGAATGAGTAAGCGCAGCTATGTCCATTCAAAGCTAAACCCATTGCATCCGGCCTATACATTAAATATTGAGCCGGATCCAACCCATCAGGTAATCATTAAGTTATTGCCATTGGTCACCATTATATAGCTGAAGCGTATGATCTCTACTGAAATGTGGTAGGAATGGATTGGAATTTTGGATGAGTTTTGAATGGAGCAGAAATGGAGGACCACCCAATCCGATCCAATCCAATCCAATCTTTATCCATTTCAAAGCTAGGAATCAAATCACAGCAAGTGCAAGCCGCAAGGAAGGAAGTAAAACGGAAAGGCGCGAAGTCAAAACAATCAGAGCAGGAAGAGAGGAAAATGATAGATCGAGAGATTACCGGAGCAGGATCGAAGTGGTCTCTCTTGATCATGTTGCCGAGCATGACGAACATGGTGATAGTCAACACTCCGGCCACCAGCTGTCTCGGATCCACCGCCATTTCTTCTTCAGATCCCAAACTCCTCTTCCTCCTTCTGATCCAATGATTTTATTGGTGCTAGGAATGCCCTATATATCACGGATTCTATCTCTCTCGACTGACTGACTAGTGACTATGAATAATGTATACTGTACTTATAATTAGGACAATTAAAGGAAGAAGAAAATAAAAAGGAAGGCGGAATTGCTAGTCAGCAGCGTACACCATAATCAATCATCGAGCACAGAAGATATACGTATATATATACGAATGACATGTGCGCGCGGGGGAGGACCGTAGAAAGCTGGATGGATGGAAGCAGAGTGAAGAAGACAAAGAAAGGAGCACCGACATTACTCCTATAATGACGACTCGCTGCCCGGGGGCCCCTTGTTTGGTTGGACTCTACTCTCGTCTTTGGTAGGAATAGATCTCAAGGAATCTTTCTTTCACACTCCTTCCTCCCTTTCAATGGTCCAAAGGTGGAATCGTCCACCCCAGGCGCCCCCACCCCCTTGCCCGACAGGAATGGTGGAGGATGTAAATCATGGTGACTCAGTCGGCCAAGAACGCTAGACCCGTGCCCACCGCGCACAAGGAGCCTCCTCACCCTTTATGGGATTTTTGGATAACTCCCACACTGCCGCTTGCGGGACTCGATCCCTGGTCATTGGTCCAAAATTTCACGCTCTTGACCAACTGAGCTACCCATGCGGGCCCTTCCTCCCTTTCAACTTTCCAAGGTTGGAAGAATTAAACCCTTAAAAAGTTGAAAGAAATTAAAAAAAAATTGAAAGAAATTGGAATAAGTTAGACAAATTAGGAGAAATTAGAAAATATTGAATGCTTTAAAGTGTTAAAAATTTACTCTAATAAATATATAACAAAACTTAAATTTTGAATAAATTTTTTTTTATTATTGTTCGTGTTTTGAATGATATGTTATAAATTTAGATATGCAATGTTATTATATATTCATCATATATAAATACTTTTTAAGTCATTAAGAAAAAACTAGAAGATGTTAAAAGGAATTTGAATGTGTTAAAAAAAAATGGAAGAATTGGAAAAAAATCATTTTTCTAATTCAAAAGGACATGACCTAAGTCTGAGTAGTGTGCTTCCCTTTTACTTGGTTTATTACGTACTAAAATTATTTTCAATTTATTTATTTATCAGCGTAAAATTTAATAATAAAATTAATATATTTAAAAAACTAAACTAAAAGTAGTAGAAGATAAAAATGACAAGAATGTTTTATTTTATATAATCAATGAAAACATGTAAATAACGTAAAAATGATTTGACTGTAAGAATAGCAAGAAGGTAATTTTGAGACAGAGTGTCTATTTATTACAATATCTGTAACGCCCTAGAAACCAGTCAAGCAGTTAATCATTATTTTAAATAAATAAGTATTAGTTAATTATGAGAAACTAATTCTCTTAAAGAATTAGAAGTTATTTTTGATACTTTAATAGTCCACATGTGATTTATATCATGTGCCAAATTTAATTAAATTAGAATAATATCATATTTAGCAGGTTTGTCAGTATTACTTAGTCGAGAGAATTAATTAATTACGAAGGCAAATGGCAGTATCACTTTTTCCCAAATTGGAATAACTATAATTTTTTCTCCATATAAGACTTTTTTCTTTTTAGCATCCAAATATACCCATTTAGCTTATGCGTGATTCTATGGTGCACCTTGGGTGCATTCCATTTTTGTGAATTTTTTCACATAATAAATCTTATTTTTTAAATTTTTTATTAAAAAAGAAGATGTTTATTTAAGTAGTAAGGAAATGCTTATTTTGCTCATATGTAGGTCAATGATAAACCTTAGGTCCACCATATAATTTGGCTTAGCTTATATCGTTCCCATTAGCTGGGAATGCGCAAGTGCGCATTGGGTGCCCAACTTAAATTTATTGTAGAAATTAAATACTTTGTGTATTAGACGTAAGTAATAAAAAAGGTGATGATACATATATGAAATAAATTTCAAAAAAATTAAATATGGCACAAATCTGATTACAAATAATGCATCCATTCACCGGGCTTTGCCAGAGTAGGTAGACAAATTTATTTATTTTTGTACAAGTAATTAAGTATCTATAGCATATGTCATAAGCATTCTTATCTTATTAGGATAGACATATAATACAAGAAGGGTAGGGATCTGCTTTGAAGGCAAAAATGTTTGTAACTTCCTAGTAAAGTAATAAAGTTAACTATTTATAGGTTATGTGATAAACATTCATATCTTATTAGGATAAACATATATTACAAGAGGGGTAGTGATTAGCTTTTAAGGGTAAAATGTTTGTTGCTTCATGGCAATGTAATCAGGACTATGCTTGCTCTTCAATCTTAAGTTTTTTCTTTAAAGTTGGATTGCTTGTGTGCTTCTGAGAGAGGTTGTAAGGATATAGTAGTGAGTACATCTTTCATGCTATTTTTTGAAAAGTTGTTGGGGTTATTTTGACAGCAGTTGTGACATTGATTGATTCAAGAGCATTGATCAAATTCACACAATCAATCGACTCTACTGGTGCATTGAATTCCAGTGTCTTTACTATCTTTTGGAGCTCGTCGGTGAAGAGGGTGAACTGCAAAGTACTCCTTCCATCGCTTATTTCAACCAAAATTCTAAATCTGCAATGTTTGTTAAGGGTGTATTTAACACAAGTGTATTATTCTAACATAAAAAGTCAAAGACTACAAAGTTGAAGTGGTCACCTCTTTGCAGTTGTGGCGTTTTTTTCGCCACATTGCATGCATTCAAAAGTAATTCCTTCTCTAAATTTCACTTTTCGATTTCAGCTACCGCGTCCAATGTAGAATGGAATTCGTGCATTTTGTAAGAAAAAAAGTGAGCATAAACCAAACATAGTATTAGGGAGATATATATGACCCAAGGAGATCTACCTAATAAATAAACAAGGATATGCTGGAATTCTAGAAACAAACTTCCTTGTGTTCAAAGGTAAATCATCATTGAACAAACCAATAGAATAAAGAATAATGTTAACGCCAACACAGTCTTGGTTAGATAGTTTACAAACTGAATACCCAAGTTAAAGGTTTTTAGTCATTTAATAGGAAAATTTTCACGTAGATAGCCTTAACATTAGATTCGGTGACACTCTTCCCTCTTACTTTTAATCTCTTATTGAAGTGAAGTAAACAGAGGAACTGTTAGAATAATAGACCAACGCTAGAGGGGGGGTGAATAGCGTTTGATCGGAGAAATCGCAGGAATTAAAAAATTAAAATGGAAGTAAAGGGAAGAGAAAAAGGCACACCGAATTTTACCCTGGTTCACCACAACTTGTGGCTAATCCAGCCTCCCGAGAGACTCTCTCGAGCTACACTACTATCTCGTTAAGCTTGCGGGTGCTTAACAAACCGTTACAACTTGAGAGTTCGAGTCACACGAACCTCAACGAATCCTTCAAAGGAAACAATCCTTCCTTTGAATCAACCGAGAGAGATACTATCTCTCAACGTGTCTAAGAACACAAGTACACTCAAGAACGAGACTCTCTTATAGAGTAGATTATGAGTAAACTAAGTACGCTCAAGAACAACTCAACCTTCACACAAAAATGGCTCTAGAAAGCTATGAAAAAATGATGATATTTGAATGCAATGAAAGTATAGATGTTTTGAAGTGAATTGGTGAGAAAAGCAGACCCAAACACCCCTTTTTATAGTGCCAAAATAGGCTCCAACGGACCAATGCATTAAAGGGGTGATTGGCTTGATTTATGGGATTGAGTAAATTTGGGGTCTGCAGAATATTGGCTTCCCATCGATGTTTGGAACTTACCCATCGCTGGTAAGCCAATTTTCCTTCAGTTTTGAATCCAACGGTTACCTACCCATCGATGGGTAAATGCTTCCCATCGCTGGGTGGGAGGTTGACTTTCAAATAAGGAAGGAATCAGCCTTAAATGACTCCCAATGGTCATGCCTTCCCATCGCTGGGTTCCCATCGATGGGTAAAGCTTCCCATCGCTGGGTAAGGGCATTCTGCCTTGTGATAATATTGGACCAAGGCTTGAACAGCGATGGGTAGAGCTTCCCATCGCTGTTTGGCATGGTTCTGGAAGTTGGTTTGGCTAAGGGGTTACTTACCCATCGATGGGATGTTCTTCCCATCGCTGGGTGGGTGGTTAGCCAAAAACCTATGGTTTTTGCCTTAACCACGGCCTAGCCAACCGATGCAAAAACCGATCGAAAAATCCAAAGTTCTCCAAAATAAAAACCAAGTGTTTAAAACACTTATTTGATGTATTTGGCTAAGAAATCAAGTGAGACACTATAAAAATCACGTCATTTGAGTAAAAACCACGGCTAGCCAAGTTTACGTCGTTTTGCGTGGTTTTTTGTCAAACGACTAAAAGCGAGAGATGGTTTTCAAAGTGTTTTTGTTGGAGAACCGTTTAAACAGGCCAAAGAGTGAAAGCAGATCATAAAATGCTGAAAACCACTTGGTTGGTTCGGATGCCAAAAAACCAAACCCGACAACCGAAAGCTGAACGCTGGTTTCTGAAAGCCGAACACTGGATGGCTTGGTTTTTGGTTTGGGCGAACACCAAGTGTTTTTAATGACTTAAACAAGTTTAAAACCATTTTTATGATGTAAGAAATGCAATGAGAGATTTTAGCCTAAAGATCCAAGGTGTAAAGATTGAGTCGGTCTTGATCACAATAAAGACCCACTCAATACTATGATTAAGGTCTTCGTTCTTGGTCTTCGTTTAGCTCTTGCTCTTATCTTCGTTCTTCGCCTTGTATATTCAATGTTCGACTTGATCACGGCGGTTTGGCATTATCAAAACCTGTTACAAAAACGAACACGGCTTTAGTACGAAAACGTGACAAGCCCGTGTTTCAACAATTTCCCCCTTTTTGATAATGGGAAACGAGACGAGACGAGGTTATGCATAGGAGGATTATTTTGAAAAAGATGTTCCCCCTTAATAGATGCCATTTTACAAAAAAATTCCCCCTTAATTATAGCCTTAATATCTTCCCCCTTTTGACATTAACAAAAAGAATTAAAAGTAAACTTTAGAATTGTAAAAGTAAACTTTTTATTCATGAAAAAGGGAAATGCGGAATACAACGGAATGGAAAAAAATAAGAAATACAATCATAGGAAGAAGAGAAAAGAGAAGTCTAAGCATCAGCGTTCTCGTCGTCATCCTCGTCGTCCTCGACGTCCATGGGATCGCCGTCGACCGCATCTTCAAAGTCGGCCTCGTCGGGGGAGGAGGATGGAGCATAGGAGTTATCCTCCTCGTCCTCGCCTTCATAGTTTTGGCCGAGGAAGGTGCTGTCAAAGGGTGGCGGGACGTAGTTGACGCCGCGGAAGAACGCTGTCATGTCGTGGTGTTGGCGTTGCAGCGTCCAATCCATCCGCTCGATTGACTGCCCCATGCCGTCTACTGTGAGGGTTAGCCGATTCAGAGTATCGGCTATGGATTGCAAAGAGGCCTTGGCGGGAGCGGGGGCTGGTGCACGACTCGGGCCTGCGTCGTCCCGGTCTCCGGACTTCTTCCGGAAGGTGCTGTCTTGAATTATCCAAATCTTTGTCATCTTCGTATCCGGGCCGGCGATGGAAATGTCAGCGGAGATGATGAGGTCCATGACGAGGAAGGCGTATGGCAAGCTCCGCTCAGTGGCGATGGAGGCGCAATCCCCCATGTGAATCATGACGTATTTTGCCCAATTGATCGAGGCGCCATGGGTGATAGCATGAACCGCCTTGAGATCCTCGTTGAAGAGACATGTGTGGCTACCGTCCCGGGGGCAAAGAATCCGGGTGAGGATGTAGAGAAGAAGACGCTTCTCCGGCGGGGCTGAGTGGATTGTTGGTGCGCCGCTGTGACGGATGAGGTTGGTGATCCCAAGCTCTCGGATGACCACCGCCTCGTTGTTGAGGATCCAATCATCGCCGCCATATGTTGCGATGTCGTCACCGCGGGTGGGCAGCCCTGCGACCCGAGCGAAGGTAGCCAAATCAATCTCTATGTCGTAGAGATTGATGCTACTGCGAATGGTGTCCCCGTCCCGGCGGAGATTGGAGTAGAAGGCCCGGACATAGGCGGGATTATAGGACTGACGGCTCCTGGAGACGAACGACCACAAACCCGATTCTTTGAGTTGATTGTCGAGGTCGTGGTACCCCTTTTGTTGAGGGTATAACTCGGGCAGCACCCTGGGCGGAGAAATGGGACGCTTGGCAAAGTGCGTGAGGAACCGGTTGAGTTCCTCCTCCGACCCGAACTCCAAGAAGGATCCGTCCAGGTACGGAAACGGCTGGGGCGCAGAGGTCGTAGCTTCGGCGTTGCCCTTCTTCTTGGAAGCCTTTGTCTTCTTTCCTCCGGCCATGATTGAAGCAAAATGATGAAGAATTATGTAATAGAGGAGATTTTGAAGTGAAAAAGGTGTGTTAAAATGAGTAGAGATGAAGGATATATATAGGGAAAGGTGAGAAAACCGTTTGAATTTGAAAAAAGTGACTGTTGGGCCATAAATTTGGTGACCAACGGTTAAAAAATTTGAATTTGCAGCAGGCTTCCCAGCGATGGGTGGAACTTCCCATCGATGGGAAGGTCGACACTGGAAAGCGAAGGGGAAAAACAAGGCTGCCATCCCATCGATGGTCAAACACACCCATCCATGGGAGGGTGGCTACTGGAAATTCGTCAAAACGTTTTAAAAACAGTGTCAAACACCCAGCGATGGGAGAAATTTCCCATCGATGGGTAGGGAGATTCTGGAAAAATTTAACAAAAGTCCTTCACCCAGCGATGGGATGAAATACCCATCGATGGGTAAGGTGGTTCTGGAAATCCGTTAAAAATTTTAAAAAAATAGAGTCAAACACCCAGCGATGGGAGAAGGTTCCCATCAATGGGAAGAGGGGTCCTGGAAAGATGAGGACTTCCCTCCCAGCGATGGTATAACGCACCCATCGCTGGTTCCCCCTGATTTCCAGAAATCTTCACCTCGAACCGTCCCTGCAAAAAAGAGTTAGAAAACCCTCCGACGCTCAAGTTAGTAAACGTTCAAGCATAGAAAAAGGAGTGATAAAATGCACAAATTAGATCATCGTGGAGTCAAGGATTCCGAGTTCACTACGAATGCGGAAGAACGACTCTTTCTCTAAGGGTTTTGTGAAAATGTCGGCTAATTGGTTGTGTGTTTCAACAAACTCAATTTCGACATCACCTTTGAGAACATGATCTCTAATGAAATGGTGCCTAATGTCAATGTGTTTCGTCCTTGAATGAAGAACGGGGTTCTTCGTCAAGCTAATGGCGCTAGTATTGTCACAATACAGAGGAACGTGACTGATACTAAGGCCATAGTCCACGAGTTGTTGCTTCATCCAAAGGATTTGAGCACAACAACTACCGGCGGCTACATATTCCGCTTCGGTTGTGGATAACGCAACACTGACTTGTTTCTTGCTAAACCATGAAACTAAAGAGCTACCAAGTAAGTGGCAAGTCCCACTCATACTTTTACGGTCCAATTTGCAACCGGCAAAGTCCGAGTCGGAGTAACCAACCAGATGACACGAAGAGCCTTTAGGATACCACAGTCCAACGTTAACCGTGCCTACAAGGTATTTCATGATCCGTTTCACCGCCGTTAAGTGTGATTCCTTCGAGCATGATTGATACCTTGCGCAAAGGCATACGCTAAACATGATATCCGGCCTACTAGCAGTAAGATAAAGAAGGGATCCGATCATACCTCGATACTTTTTGACTTCAACTTCCTTACCTTTTTCGTCTTTGTCTGGGTGGTCGGACGTGCTCATCGGGGTTGCCATTGCTTTGGCGTTTTCCATTTCGAATCGTTTTAGGAGCTCCTTGCAGTATTTGGTTTGGCAAATAAACGTGCCATCTTTCATTTGCTTGACTTGGAGTCCCAAAAAGAATGTAAGCTCACCCATCATGGACATCTCAAATTCACTTGTCATTAACGTTGAGAATTCCTTGCACAAAGACTCGTTAGTAGCACCGAATATAATATCGTCTACATAAACTTGAGCCAAAAGGATGTTATTGTTTTTACTCTTGATAAAAAGTGTAGTGTCAACCTTTCCCCTTTGGAAACCACTATCCAAAAGAAATTTACTCAAACGTTCGTACCAAGCACATGGTGCTTGTTTAAGACCGTAGAGCGCTTTCTTGAGTTTGAAGACGTGATCGGGAAACTCAAAGTCCTCAAACCCCGGGGGCTGGTCAACATACACTTCCTCTTGAATAAAACCATTGAGGAAGGCTCTCTTAACATCCATTTGATAGAGTTTAAAATCCATAGACGAAGCAAAAGCAAGAAGTAAGCGAATAGCTTCTAAACGTGCTACGGGTGCATAAGTTTCTTCGAAATCAATGCCTTCTTCTTGATTGTAGCCTTTAGCTACGAGCCTAGCTTTGTTTCTAGTGATTATTCCATTTTCATCAAGTTTATTACGGAACACCCATTTCGTACCAATAATCGTACGATCATCGGGTCTTGGCACCAATTCCCAAACGTCATTTCGTTTGAATTGGTTTAGCTCCTCTTGCATAGCCAAGGTCCAATGTTCATCGTTTATTGCTTCGGAAATGGTTGTAGGTTCAATTTGAGAAACAAAAGCCATGTGTCCTACGGTGTCCCTAAGTGAGTTACGAGTACTTACCCCGCGGTTGATGTTGCCGATTACCTGGTCAAGCGGATGGTTCTTGTTTGTTCTCCATGCAATAGGAAGCTCGGTTGCTTCTTCTTCTTCTTCGAGTTCCGCTTGTTCTTCTTCTTCCTCTTGTCTTTCTTCATCACCTTGGTTAGCTTCTTGAGGTATTTCCTCAGTTTGTGGCTGTGTGTTGGTATAAATTCCCGTGTTCTCCTCATCGTCATCAACGTGTATTCTCTCTAATGAATCTGCAAGATCGTTACAAATATCCTTTCTCGCCAAGCGAGGATTATCTTCGGAAAATACAACGTGAGGAGACTCCTCAATAGTCAAGGTGCGTTTATTGAAGACTCTATAGGCCTTGCTACGTAATGAGTAACCCAGAAAAATTCCTTCATCCAACTTGGCATCAAATTTGCCTAAATTGTCTTTGCCATTGTTGTGAATAAAACATTTGCAACCAAAGACTCGAAGATGGGAAAGGTTTGCCTTTCTCCCTTTGTATAGTTCATAGGCCGTTTTCATGAGTATCGGTCGAATGACGGCTCGGTTTAACACGTAGCTCGCGGTACTCACGGCATCCGCCCAGAAATACTTAGGGATTTTTGCCTCATTGATCATAGTTCTAGCCATCTCTTCGAGACATCTGCTTTTACGTTCCACCACTCCATTTTGTTGTGGTGTACGTGGGGCTAAGAAGTTATGATCAATGCCAAGTTCGTCACACAAATCTGAAAACAGATTTCGTTCGAACTCTCCCCCATAGTCGCTTCTTATGGCTACTATGGTTGTGTCTTTTTCATTTTGAACGTTCTTTAAGAAATTTTTGAAAACATGAAATGCCTCACTTTTATGAGTTAGAAACAAGGTCCATGTAAACCTAGAGTAGTCATCGACAATCACAAACGCAAAGTAATTGCCACCAAAACTTTTCGTTCTAGAAGGACCAAAGAGATCCATGTGCAAAAGTTGAAGCGGTCTAGACGTTGAAACAATGTTTTTAGACTTAAACGAAGCCCGAACTTGCTTCCCCTTTTGACATGCATCACATATGGTGTCTTTTTCAAACTTAAGTTTTGGGATGCCAATTACTAAGTCTTGTGAAACCAATTTGTTCAAAAGGTTCATGTTCATATGAGCTACCCTACGGTGCCATAGCCAAGTGTCTTCCTCTTTACTCATGAGGCACTTGGCAAAGCCGGAAGGGGATTTGTCTAAGTTGACCATATAAATGTTATCAATTCTATCACCACGTAGAATGACCTTATTATCACTAAGGCATTTCACAGTGCATGATTTTGAATCGAAGGTCACACGGTTTCCCTTGTCACATAATTGACTTATGCTCAAGAGATTGTGTTTAAGACCTTTAACAAGCAAGACATTATCTATAGAGGAGTCTTCGGACTTACCTACTGAACCGACGCTAATTATTTTTTCTTTGCTATTGTCTCCAAAGACTACGTTTCCTCCTTTAGCGGGTTTGATTTGTAGGAACTTGGATGCATCTCCGGTCATGTGCTTGGAGCATCCGCTATCAAGGTACCAAAGTACACTTGATGCCTTCAATCATACCTAAAAAGATGATTTAATAAGATTTAGATACCCAAGTCTTTTTGGGTCCTTGAGTGTTAGGTGCAAAGTAGTGTGATTCATTTTGTGCCCAATGCCTATGCCTAGTAAAGCAAACGGGAGCTATATGTCCTACCCTATTGCAATAGTGACAAACTACGTTTGGGTTATGCATCCTCCTAGGTTGATAGTAGTTGCTAGGGGGCCTAACCGTATTCATCCTGTTTTGAGAAAAACTTGTTTTTTGAAAATTTTCCCTTCTAGGTGTTCTAGGATTATTATGTCTATTTGAAAAATTATTTTTATGCACAGAATTATTTTGATAACTTTTCCTAGGTTGTCTATCATGCACATTTTCATTCCTAGGTTTTTGTCTAGGTTGTCTAGTGTCCCTAGGTTGACTAGATTTTCTATTATCCTGATTTTTAACTTTCTTATGTTGAGCCTTAAGAGGTTTTCTAGATGTTTGCTCAACGTTTTTATCCTTAGATTCATTTTTATCAAAACCTATTCCTTCCTTAGAAAAGTGCATGGTGTCTAGAAGTAAATTAAGATCTTTGTGTGGTGTATTAAACTTCTTAACCGTACTCTCAAGTTTTGCAACTTTTTCTTTTAAAGTCTTGCAAGATTCACATTCACTTGAAGAACTTTCTGGTTTGTCAGCACTTCTCTTACCATAAAATTTATTTTCTTGTTTCAACCTTTCATTATCTTTTTCAATTTGTCAAAATCATTTTTAAGAATTGAAAGACGTTTCTTTAAAGATTTATTGGTTTTAGAAGCGCTAACAAATTCATCATAAAGCTCATGAAGTGCTTCTTGCATTTCTTCAAAAGTATAAGAGTCGGAAGAATTGGTACATACCTCTTGAACGTCGTCAGTTTGATCTTCGTGCGCCATGAGGCAGAGGTTGGCGGCTTCCTC
The DNA here is from genome assembly GCA_003260385.1 of Cuscuta australis. NCBI lineage: Eukaryota > Viridiplantae > Streptophyta > Magnoliopsida > Solanales > Convolvulaceae > Cuscuta > Cuscuta australis. The sequence goes on along the minus strand of NQVE01000126.1, from coordinate 90,346 downwards.
CTCTTCTTGATCCGTTGACTCATCCCCGGAGTCGCCTCCCCAAGAGATGTAGGCGCGTTGCTTTTTGAAGCCAGGTTTGTCCTTGCCGCCTTTGCTTTTTGGACACCTCGGCTTGATGTGGCCTATCTCACCACAACCATAGCACTTCAGGGGCCCGTCGTGCTTTCTTCCTTTTCTTTCAAATTCTTTCTTCATGAATTTGTGGAACTTCTTGATAACGAGTCCGAACTCGTTGTCATCATCGCTTGAGTCATCTTCCACGGACTCCTTGGTTGCTTTCAGCGCTATACCCTTCTTCTTTTGTTCATCCAAAGACGGTGTTAGAATAGTAGATTCATAGGTTTTGAGATTACCTCTAAGCCCGTCGATGGTGACATTCGAGACTCCGATGGATTCATAGATTGCGTCTGCCTTTGATCTCCATTCGGGTGTGAGACTTCGCAGGATTTTTCTCACAAGATCCTTGTTGGTGTAAGTCTTCTTGAGTGCATGAAGGTCGTTGACGATTTTTGAGAACCGATCGAACATGTCATCGATCTTTTCGCCTTCCTTCATCCTGAACATCTCGTACTCCTGCGTTAGGAAGTCAATTTTGGCTTCCCGAACTTGGTCCGTACCTTCATATGTGACCTCCAGTTTGTCCCACATTTCTTTTGCAGTGGTGCAGCAAGAAATCTTGCGATAATCATCAGGATTGACGGCACAGTACAGCATATTGATAGCCTTGGCGTAGTTCTCCACCTTTTTGATGTCCTCGGCATCAAATTCGTCCTCGGTCTTTGGGACCGTGGTTTCTCCTACTTTCTTCATTGGAATTTGTTCTCCATTTTTGATGACCAACCATAATTGGAAGTTGGTGGAACCGATGTAGATTCTCATTCGTTCCTTCCAATAGGAATAGTTGGTGCCATCAAAGAGTGGTGGCCTAGACGTAGACTGACCTTCTCCAATTCCTGCATAGAGATTTCTAGAAGAAGAACCCATGATCGCTTACCCTCAAACGGTTAAGTTTGGACGCGAGTTAGGCTCCGATACCAATTGTTAGAATAATAGACCAACGCTAGAGGGGGGGTGAATAGCGTTTGATCGGAGAAATCGCAGGAATTAAAAAATTAAAATGGAAGTAAAGGGAAGAGAAAAAGGCACACCGAATTTTACCCTGGTTCACCACAACTTGTGGGTAATCCAGCCTCCCGAGAGACTCTCTCGAGCTACACTACTATCTCGTTAAGCTTGCGGGTGCTTAACAAACCGTTACAACTTGAGAGTTCGAGTCACACGAACCTCAACGAATCCTTCAAAGGAAACAATCCTTCCTTTGAATCAACCGATTCAGATACTATCTCTCAACGTGTCTAAGAACACAAGTACACTCAAGAACGAGACTCTCTTATAGAGTAGATTATGAGTAAACTAAGTACGCTCAAGAACAACTCAACCTTCACACAAAAATGGCTCTAGAAAGCTATGAAAAAATGATGATATTTGACTGCAATGAAAGTATAGATGTTGTGAAGTGAATTGGTGAGAAAAGCAGACCCAAACACCCCTTTTTATAGTGCCAAAATAGGCTCCAACGGACCAATGCATTAAAGGGGTGATTGGCTTGATTTATGGGATTGAGTAAATTTGGGGTCTGCAGAATATTGGCTTCCCATCGATGTTTGGAACTTACCCATCGCTGGTAAGCCAATTTTCCTTCAGTTTTGAAGCCAACGGTTACCTACCCATCGATGGGTAAATGCTTCCCATCGCTGGGTGGGAGGTTGACTTTCAAATAAGGAAGGAATCAGCCTTAAATGACTCCCAACGGTCATGCCTTCCCATCGATGGTTAAGCCTTCCCATCGCTGGGTTCCCATCGATGGGTAAAGCTTCCCATCGCTAGGTAAGGGCATTCTGCCTTGTGATAATATTGGACCAAGGCTTGAACAGCGATGGGTAGAGCTTCCCATCGCTGTTTGGCATGGTTCTGGAAGTTGGTTTGGCTAAGGGGCTACTTACCCATCGATGGGATGTTCTTCCCATCGCTGGGTGGGTGGTTAGCCAAAAACCTATGGTTTTTGCCTTAACCACGGCCTAGCCAACCGATGCAAAAACCGACCGAAAAATCCAAAGTTCTCCAAAATAAAAACCAAGTGTTTAAAACACTTATTTGATGTATTTGGCTAAGAAATCAAGTGAGACACTATAAAAATCACGTCATTTGAGTAAAAACCACGGCTAGCCAAGTTTACGCCATTTTGCGTGGTTTTTTGTCAAACGACTAAAAGCGAGAGATGGTTTTCAAAGTGTTTTTGTTGGAGAACCGTTTAAACAGGCCAAAGAGTGAAAGCAGATCATAAAATGCTGAAAACCACTTGGTTGGTTCGGATGCCAAAAAACCAAACCCGACAACCGAAAGCCGAACGCTGGTTTCTGAAAGCCGAACACTGGATGGCTTGGTTTTTTGTTTGGGCGAATACCAAGTGTTTTTAATGACTTAAAAAAGTTTAAAACCATTTTTATGATGTAAGAAATGCAATGAGAGATTTTAGCCTAAAGAGCCAAGGTGTAAAGATTGAGTCGGTCTTGATCACAATAAAGACCCACTCAATACTATGATTAAGGTCTTCGTTCTTGGTCTTCGTTTAGCTCTTGCTCTTATCTTCGTTCTTCGCCTTGTATATTCAATGTTCGACTTGATCACGGCGGTTTGGCATTATCAAAACCTGTTACAAAAACGAACACGGCTTTAGTACGAAAACGTGACAAGCCCGTGTTTCAACAAGAACAATAGTCTCCATTATTGTCATGAAATCATGAAATTTGTATCATTAAACATTTGAAAAAAACAAACACTTTTTAAATAAAAGAATCTTGCTAAAGTTAAAACAAGAGATGCTTAGCTTAAAAGTGTCGAAACATACTAAGAATAATATGAGCAGAAAAGCTAGCATTTCTCTTTGAAAAATTGAAGTGAACAGAGCAAAGTGAAGTAAAGTGATTCTCTAACCTTCAGATTAGAGAACCCTAGCTTATATTTTATTTAACATGTTTGCCTTTTTTGAAAAGTTTGCTACATTACAGTTTTATGGTGCCCGTTTGGAATTTGCAAGACCTCATGCCAGATGCATTTGAATTATAATTTGGGAAGCTACTTTAGGAAAATAAAACTGGAAAGCAGAAATATAAAGAGGAGGAAATCCAATTGAAATGCATGACTTGAAAGTAGCAAATAAAACATATGACACGCTGAGAGATGAATTAGAGTGAGGAAATCTAATGCATTAAACATCCATATAAATTGAAGCATAACTCACTACCCACTCATTTGATATCATGCACATAATATTCAGTTAAATATTCAATATTCGTAATATCAACAGTGCTCTTAAACTATTCTTAGTCTAAAGCTAATTTATATTGTTCACAAAGCTCTTAAACTATTCTTAGTCTAAGGGAGAATACAAAATCATGACATATCCTAAGAGTCTTTATAGGTCACGCTCAGAAACTGTACACTGGTTTGCTCACCATCAAGTTGGGTGGTATACCCAAATGAGTAATCCTCTAATTTGGTTTGTAGATCCTGTACGTACGTTTTAACCCAGGCTATCAAACATCATACCCGCAAGGCCCAAACTAATTAAGTCACATGGGGTCTATTTTAAAGTTCTTCTAGATAGACTTAATTGTTCATAGTCATTATTTAATCAGGATATTATTTTTAATCAAGGATCAATTATCACAATCAATAATCAATAATAATCATCATCATAATATTTAATATAAACAGCGGCCTAACATCGAGTTTTAACACCCTAACTTACCGTCATGCATCAAATAAGATTTTTAAATTCATCAAACATCATATTTATCTTGGAAATTATATTAATACTAATTTATAGTTGAAAATAGAAAAAATAGGATTTTACAGCTTCAAAATTGGGTTTTCGAGTGCTGGGATAGCTCGTGATGGTTGATCGTTACCGTGCTACGGTCGACCCTTACAGTTGACGGTCAACCATTACTGGTAACGTACTAGAACACCAACTTGTTGAGGGACGATCAACCGTTCAATGCGGCGGTCGTCCGTTCTGCAACTCGTCGTCTTCAACCTCGGCCCAAAATTTGTAAATACCATTTTAAGCTACTTAACCTTAATTAAACCATATAAAAATGTTTCCTAACATTCATAGATCATTTTTATACCATTAATTCAAAATTTAACAACTATTTGAAGGTTTATGATTCTTGGTTCATCATGTTAGACAATGTGTGCAACCTCTAAAGGGGGGTAAATAGAGTTGTTGAGAATGTTTACCGTTTTTCGCGGGATTATAAAATAAAAGAAAGTGCAGCGGAAATAAAATAGAGAAGGCAAAGAACATACCGATGTATCTGGTTCACCACCTCGTGGCTAGTCCAATTCCCTAAGCGACTCTCTCGAAGCTACCACTATTTATTAAGCTTCAACGGGTGCTTGACGAATCGTTTACAATTCGAGAACTTGAATCTCACAAGCCTCACAAAAACCGCTCGTAGATGTGCCCTCTACAAGACTTCACACCTAAGACTTAAGTCACATGAGTCTTGAACAACAAGAAGAACAATCTTCTTCAACCTCTCAACATAAACTCTCACAAGAGTAGATATGAGAAAATGTTTAGCTCTAATGGATGACAAGAGTACTCTCTTAAAACAATTAGTTTTCTCTCAAAATATATTAATTTGAGGAAGAACTGAATGTAAGATTATAACCTCAAGATAGGGGAGTTTAGGAGTGCTTGTTCATGGTAAAAATGACCAAGGAATGATGTTTAAATAGGGGTTGAAGGAATATATATACATTGGAGCTAAGAACAAAGAGTTTGCTAAAGATCTAGAGTAAAAAATCGATTTTTAAGTGAGTGAAAATCGATTATTTGTTTCAGCTCCCAGTGATAGTCGATTATCAGATGCTGATAATCGATTATTGGCTTCCTCAGTTGATCGAAACCAACTTCTACAAGCCTTGATAGTCGATTATCACATTTTTATAATTGATTATGAAGCAGCCCTGAGATAGGATAATCGATTTTCTCCAAAAATCAATTTTCAAAGCAATAATGCCCAAACATGAAGGACACAATCATGTGTGCGGGGTGAAGTGCTTATTTGGAATTCAGCACTTCTTATGGGCATGAAAATCAAACCAATGGATTCCCCAATCAACAAATATAATTCAAATTCAAATTTGAATTATGAGAGTTCTATTTTTGGTGTAGAAAATGAGTCCAAAAAATATTTTGTGTGTCAAACGATGAACACAAAAATATTTGAATAAAATATATTTGCTTTTCAAAAATATTTTCTAATATCAAAATAAATATTTTGATAAATGTTGGACACACCTTTTGTAACTGACTCAATAAATGTATTTTGAATGGTTAAAAGGATTTTTCAACTGACTCCAAAAATAAATATAATTTTTATTTTAAGTCTCATAAAAATAATTTTGGGGAGAAGATAATTTTTCTCATCCTTTCTATATGTTCCTAGACACATTAAAATAAAAGGTCTTCGGAAATCTTTTACTCCTCCCGAGTCTTCCGTTAGGCGCTCCGAACGCGTCTCGGACTCCAATTAAATCCTTTGCACCTTCTTGAATTCTTCCAGGAATTTGGCACTTCAAGTCTTCGTGTTTGTCGATGTAGCACTTTAATCTTGAGTTGAATAAATTGTGTTTATCAATTATCAAAACCTGTGAGTCAACACTTAACAACACAGAAAGGGTTGAACTCATGCATTCTAACACATCAAAACATATAACACAAAACTCTACCAAATGATCGTTTATGAACATAACAACGATCTATACGAACATTCTAATCAATAAATATATCCAGGGGCTCACCTCGAGCTAAAAGGAAGGAATTGAAAATTTTACGGCAAAACTTTTGACAAACACTACGACTATCTCCAGCGACTTCAATCTCTCTAGGCAGCACCACTGTGCTCTCCACATAACAAAGAAAAAAAATGAAGAAGAATGATAGAGTTAGGTGTAAAATTGACGATGAATGGCCTCTCTTACATAGGAAGAAGAGAGGAGAAGAGGCCAAACTTGTGACATCCTGGGATTGGTCGAACGGCCGAGTGCTACTCAAAAGAGTTTCATACGACTCTCCATGAGTGGGACCAAAATCGTCCCAATTAGGGTACACTTTTTGGTCCAACTTTCTCCAAATTAAAACTCGATTGCACTGTAACAATCAGGCAGTTAAACTCTACACGACGGTACAATTTTCAAAATTAATTGACAACTTTATAAATTACTTATTTTTTGGTCCATCTCATTAATTAATTAATTAATTATCAATTAATTAATTATCAATTAATTAATTCTGATATGCCTATTTTTAGGGCGTTGCAGTCCTTGTTGGTGGTTCTGGTTCTTGGGCAGTTTAGTTCTCGGCGTGTAGCGTTGACTTGGTTCTTGACGTGCTGAAGCTGACTGACTTTAGACTTGGGCAGTTGGGAAAGGTTCCCCAGGATTAGTGAGCCATCCCTTTCGGAATCGTCCGGGTTTACCAGAACCTAGACATAGTTCCTGTACGAGCCAGCATTCTCTTGGGTGGTTCTTACCACACACGTTGCACATTGGGTGTTTTCATCCCATTGACCTACCACTAGACACCACTAATTGAGCTTGCATTGGTTTACCCTTTTTCGAGTGTTGGGAACTGTTGGTCCCACCAAAGGGTTTCATTCCATTTGGGGTGACACTTGTAGTTTGTTGGGCACTTGAACCTATATTTTCAATTTTCAGACTTTCCTTATGGTCACTCACATCTTTTTTTGCTTTTGTAGTCAAGTTGTATGCTTTTGTGAAATCCGCTGTGGGAATAATAGACACATGCGACCTAAGGTCAGGTCGAAGCCTTTTACGAAATTCCTCGATGCGGTCAGCTATAGCGCTTACTAGCGTTGGTGCGAACTAAGCAAGTTGAACAACCTTTTTTTGAAATTTGGGGAGTGTCATATTCCCATGTTGTATTTCTACGAACTTCATGCGTTTTTCCTCACAAAATCGAGCTAGGGTGTACTCCTTGAATACCCAATCAAAGTATTCCCATGTCAAAGGTTTAGGGGCGTGTTCATCTTCATTAGTACGTTTCCACCATTCGTACACTCCCTCACGGAGTAATTGGGATGCAAGTTTTGGGAAATTCGCCAAAGGTACATTTAGATCTTCTAAAACTCTAGTAGGTTGTTTGATCCAGTTAAGAGCAATTTGGGGTTCAGCAGGATTATCCCCAAGGAATTCTTGTGCGCCATTATCCTTCAAGGTTTTGAAGATAATCTGAAGATGCGATGGTGGAGGCATTGCTTGGAACATGGGGGCGTTTGCCATTAGTTGTAGGAAATTTGACATAAAGATAACTAATAGGTAGTACAAATTAAAGTCTTGTTGGCCTCCGACGTTCTGGTTATTTCTCGGGTTCTGTGGATCGTTTTGTTGATTGAATGGGGTTTCGTGTTGGTTAGGAGGAGTGAAGCTTGAAGCTTTAGTGTGAACACTTACGTTCATATCATTGGGCCCTTGCTTGGCCTCGTTGTGTGCAGATTCTAAACTCATTCTATAAATAACACGAATTCCTTTATTAGGATTTTTTATTTGAGTAGTTGAGTTGATTAACAGAAATCACAAGGAAATATAGTAGTTGTAATGATTGCACACAATCACAAGGATTTTAGGAAGAAATTATAGGATTTTATTATTGCACACGATCAGATCGTGCTGAGTCCACGAAAGGGTTCTCCACACCAGATCTGCAGATGTTATTAGCAGAATTTACACTAAATGTTTCTCCAAGGTCATCTCATTCCCATGCAGCTTTAAAGTGCTTATAGATCTTCAGTTTGGTCTTTCTCCCAATGCAGTGAGCACATTGATAACGCATCAAGGAATCATACACTTTTCTCTTATACTTCCGTCTTTTACTGAGTATGAAAGTCCGACTCGAATCGATACTCGATACAATTTCAGTACTAAAAGTTGTCATCTAATGAAAATTTCATACAATCAATACTTGATAAATAAGTTCCCATTACCTTTCCTGGGGCAGAGGGTTGCGAGAGCCATGGATGTGATTTTTTTAAAACCGAAATTTGATCCGAAGATCGACTTTAAAACCATTTGTTCCGATACCAAATTCTAACAACATAATCCGTCCAGGTTTTCAGTCCCTTTTAGACTAAAGTATTAACTTAGTCACGTCAAAATTTCAAAATATTTAAAAAATTTATTTCAACAAAATAAAACATCATTTTAACAACATTGGAGCTCATAAAATTTATGGACGCTTAAATTAATTGTTTCAACATTACTATCATCGAAATATAAATAATTCATTTTGAAATATTTATTGAATAGTAGAAATCATCACACATCCATCTGAAAACTCGTCCCCAACATCCACCAGGACCAACATCACATCATTTTTTAGTCTATTTACCTGTGTATAGCAAATAAAATATACTACAAGCTCAACAACGAAGCTGAGTGTGGATATATAATGCGTCAAACATACACATAGATAGAGTCACAATTCACAACCAAATCATATGATATCATGCAAATAATATACGGTTCAAATGTTCAATATTCATGATATCAACAACACTCTTAAACTATTGTTAGTCTAAGGCCAATTCATAATAGTGCTTTTGTCCTATTTTTAGTCTAAGACTAATTTATATTGATAACGAGACTTAAACTATAATTAGTTCAAGGTAGAACACAAAATCATGATCTATTATATGGGTGTTATAGGTCATGCTCAGAAACCGAACAGCGGTCTGCTCACTATCGGGTTGGTTAGTACCCCCAGACGAGTGATCCTCAAGTTTTCTTTGTAGACCCCGCACGTACATCTTAACATGAGCCACCAGACATCATATCTGCAAGGTCTAACAAATTCATCACACGGGGTCTATCTTAGAGTTCTTCTAGATATCCTTAATGATTTATTATCACAAGATATTCATTATATTAATATTTAATCAAGGTTTAATCATCATAAACAATAAATAATAATCATCAACATAATATTCAAATGAAAAGTAGTGGCCTAGAATCTAGTGTTTACACCATAGTTTACTATCATGCATCAAATAATGTATACGAATCAATCGAAACTTTATATCTAACTTGAAAATGATAATAATCTTGATTTATAGTTGATAAGTCGAAAATAGGATTTTATAGTCTTGTTTCCGAATAGATAAAATTTTGGACAGTGTTGAAAAGCCTGTGACGATAGCTTGCTACCATCCGACGGTAGCTTCCTACCGCGTGACTAGTTCAGAAATTGCACAGTACTTCGTCTTCAACCTTGGTTCAAACTTTGTAAATACCATTTTGAGTTACCAAATTTCATTTTAACTATACAAATATGTTCTCTAATATCCATAGATCATTTCAAGTAATTAATTCGAAGCATTAACAAAAATTTGAAGGTTTATGATTCTTGGTTTATCAAAAATATATTTTGAGCTTTCCTAACACATAACTCAACTAAATGATCATTTATGAACATAGGATCGATCTATATGCACATTCTAATCACTAGATATATCTAGGGACTCACCTCGAGCTTAAACGAAGAAATTGATGATTGAATGGTGAAACTTCCGACGAACACCACAGCTTCCTCCAACGATTCCGATGGTGGCAAACTACTACGACCTGCTCTCCACACTCTAAGGAACAAAATGAAACTAATTTTGGGAAGATTGATGGAGAAATGAGAAGGATAAACTCGTCCTTAAATAACGAGAGAGGTGGGAAGAAGCCAAGCGAGATCCTGCACAGTGCGATTTCGCGTATGAGGGACGGCTCAGTGGGATATTGTAACGCCACAAAATATGGCCTAAAATTTATGTTTTACCGATTGGTCCAATAAAGAATATTTTATGTTTTACCATAAATAAATAGATTTTTAAAATAATGACTTTTTGTTAAAAACTTATTTTTATGGATATGTCTCGAAGAGACGAATCCAACGGTACATTTTATGAACCAATCTGATTTATAGATTTCAAGCTATGGTGATTTTTAAATATTAAAATTTGTAACTTTGACCCATAAATTAAACTCAATTGAAAAGTGATTTCATAAGATTAGAAATATTAATCTTTGACACTTGACAACACCATATTTGTCATTTGGATTTAATTCATATATTTTTATCTCATTCATATTATTAAATTAATTTATAACAGAGACAGACCTGAACACTGAGAAAAATAAGAGTTCTTAGAAAAATATTTTGATTACGTCAAAATTCTAGTTTTGACAGTCTAATTCTAAAAATACAATCCGTTTTCAATTCGGAGCAGTTTGGGCGAAAAAGCGTGTACTGTTTGGGGTAAACTAGTCTGTTTGGACTAAAAGCCAAACTTTATTTTCTCCTCAAATCTCCACAAATCGGACAGCCACCTAGGAAATTCCCTAAACATACTAAAAATCTTTCCAAGCTCAACAATTCAACTCCACCAACATAAAACTCCAAAACCTCTTTCTCATTATTATACACCTACTCCTTTATATTATTATCATCATCATCATCCACCATCACTCATCCATTCCTCCATACACTCTCTCTCTCTGTCGGCTAAACATCAAGGAAGGAAAGAAACTTCACCATTTCATAGCTTGGTGCCAAGGAGAAAGAAAGAAGAACAAGAAGAAACCATAAAGTCTCAAAATCCTGAAACCAAAACACATCAGTCCACTTTGAGGTAAAGACTGAAATTTTCCATCTATTATCTCGAAATACTTCTTGAACCAAAGTTGTAGCCCCGAACGATACGAATCCAGCCCAACAAACGGCTCGCGATTTCATTAAGTAACAAAGAAGATATGGCCAAAATACCAGGACTGCGCCAGTGGTGGCGAGCTCCTCGGGTTGGACCACCTTCTTCACCAAATTCATATTGTTTCATTCCAAGAACTCACCATAAACTCTTTAACGATTATTAGGAACATCCGGAAAGTATCGTAGAGAAGGTTCGGCGTTGGAATATTGAAATAAAGGAGTTAATCGTCGGAATCATTATTCATCGACATATACAAAATTCTGGACAGCAACTTCCCCTTGACTTCAGGTCCAATTTACGCTTTTACATCTGTTAACTCGAAATACTTTCTATGCGAAAGTTATAGCCTTACATCTTAGGAATCCACAGAATCAAACGGTTTGCAATTCCGTGAAGAAACGATGGAGATATGCCCAAAATACGGCAGGCTATCCAATTGTGACGAGAATGACAAAATTGGTGAATTTCGATATTGTTTCCACTCCCGCTCATCCGTAAGGTTTCGACCGATGATTTCCAGGTCTGTACCTTTGCGTTAGACTTGTCAAATCATTCATCACATACGTACATGAAAATATATGTTAATCCATATGTTGAAATTATCCCAAAATATATATGTGATGCATATATAAGTCATCTATATGTTAAGATCAAAATACATCAAATCTATAAGGTTAATATACACATAAGTAAATATAAACTTTGGAAATCGACCCTACAATATGTATATTTCAATCAAAGGGTTTTTAAAAGACTTAAAGAAATATTTTGGACCCTCAAAATATCAAGAGTAAGACTCGCATACTCAAACGGTCGACGCAAACGGTCGACCGTCGTGATAAAACTTCGAAACGAACAATGACTGTCAGCCAAATGGTCGACCGCCGGTGGCTGACGGTCGACCGTCGCCCGCCCAGCCGAGAACCGCCGTCGCCACCCAGTCAACAACGGTCGACCGCCGGTCCACCGCGGTCGACCGTCACGGTGAACCGCCAATCCGACCTAATGAAGATCAAGGTCGACCGTCGCGCCAAACGGTCGACCGTTCCGAGCCCCGTAGCTTAATTAAATAATATTTTTATCAGATTTCATCCAAATAAAATAAAGTATATTTATCCATTCATATTGTTTACAAATTGTTCATATCATATGACTCATATCATCACACATATTGTAGCATATCATATCATGTGCATGCGTAAGAGATCATGCGTAATTGCGTCTCTTATAGCGTGATGTGTGGGACTTACTAGTCCGACATCACCCGTTCCGGGCTTAGTGTACGTACATGGTATTCAGGCTTCGAGTACCACCCCTACTTTCTAGTCTCCCTTGAGAGACTAAGGTCGCGTGAGTTCGTCGTACAAAATGGGCGAATCTCATAGCGCAAGGGTATCCTTGCTCGTTAGAATCATGCATCATGTTATTATCATCAAGTACAATTACATTGATTACATAGGCTTCATGTAATCATCATCAAGAACAAACAAATTGATTAAATGTGCCATCATGTAATTATCATTAAATATTTATCATCATGAATCATCAAATTGACCATATGATATAATGTGCCATATCATGAATATTATTATTATACATTTGTGGACGTATATATATGTATATGTATATGTCTGTAAATCATTCTACAATTCTAGCGTGGTACCACTCAGCGGTTTCGCTGAGCGTGTAGTTTGTATTTTTCGTTGACTACACGTAGGTAACAAGAAGACAATGATGGAACCTTTCCCGGAGGGCATTGAGTCAGAGGAGATGCAAGGATGGCAGGCAAATGTTTGATCATCCGATTTTTAAATGTGTCATGATTTGATTATTATTGTACTTCCGCATTACTCTGAAAATATTTTTAAATGGGTCGCGATCCAGAGTCTGTAAATTTAACATTTATAAGTAATTGTCATTTTCAAATGTCAAGAGAAATTTTTATATAACTATCGTTTCACCTTAATTCGTGTAATTCCGGGTTATACGGATTGGGGTGTTACAGATATTATATGACCCCATCTAATTATGACAACTTTTATTCCAATTGGGATATACTTTTTGGTCCCACTTTCTCCAAATTAAAATTTGATTGCACCGTTGTGATTCGACAGTCAAACTCTACACAATAGTATAATTTTCAAAAGTGATTGACAACTTTATAAATTACTTATTTTTTGGTCCATCTCATTAATTAATTAATTATGATAGGCATATGTTATAACCGGGTATGCCCTACCCAAACTCTTGAACGTGCCACAAGTGTTCAAACAAATCAATGGATTCGTGATTAAGTGTTATAATCCTTATTGGGTTGATTTCAATCGTTTCCTCCATTCAGGAACGCCACCCAACACCCTTGTTGTTTTCGAACCCCCTTGGCCACCCCAACCATGTCCAAACCCACCCTGAACATCCAAAACATCTTGCTCTTTATTTCCTTTCAAAAATAAAGTCTTCCTACACTTATTTCCACCCCATGGCCGAAAATATGTAGAAGACAAACCATAAACCTTTTCTTTACTGTTATTTCCTTCTTTTAAGCCTTTTAATAAAAGATGCACCTTGCTCTTGATCCATTCCTGCCTTGGCCGAAAATACCCAGCCAAAACCCCTCCCCAAACCCATGCCATAATCTCATCCTTGCTTCCCATTATGTCCATCAACTTGAATACACAAACAGCCACTATGATCCAAAACATAATGGCCCACCATCCCACCAATTAGACATCACTCTGTTCCCCCCATAAAATGCCTACAAGAAGCCCCCAAAAACCCATCCATTTCCTGCACAACCCCTTCCCCCTTGGCCCAAATATTCCCCTCCAAATCACCAAAGGAGATTCCATTCATTTCCCCCCTGATGTACCTTCACTAAAGACCCTACAACACACCCCCACCTCTGATTTTCCCCCCACCCAAAGGACAATAATGAGTGGCTCCTGTTTTTCCTTTGATTTGTGTGAACAAGAGACCTTAGAGTCTCCTTTATGTATCTATATAAACTCAGGCCCTATGGCCATTGTAAAACATCTTTGAATATTAAAACATTTTACTCTTTGAGTATTATTAAAATAGTGTGATGTTATTTTAGCCAAATTCCTAATTCTATATCTTAAGAGTGGTTATCTTAAGTGAGAGTTTTAGGTTCTAGATATTTGATTAAGTGTGTCCTATCTTAATTAAATTCTAGATTCAAACCCCAAGTTAGGATAAGAGTGTGTAATATCTATTAAACACCAACTTGGTTTATCCATCTCTGATTTTCTTCCATTTCTTACCTCTCCATTTCTCCTCTTAACCTTACTCTTTTCTTCCATTAAAACTCCCAAAATAACTCCACCTTCATTCCCATAATTCCACCTTTTCATCACCAGCATACACCCATCATCTCTTATCCGTATTGGTATCCTGAGAGCCCTAATAATCGATTGTTGAACACTGACAATCGATTGTTGCACCCTCCTGAATATCCCTGGTAACAACAGCAGCCCTACATAATCGATTATCAGTTTTGGATAATCGACTATCTTGCTCCTCTGATTTCTCTTGGCCTAAGTCATACAACCCCATAATCGATTATCACACTTGTGACAATCGACTATCCGGCATCCCTGAAGTTCCTTGGTTTTTGCAGCATCACTACATAATCGATTGACAAAAGTCCATAATCGATTATTGAGTGTCCTTGAACTTTGAACTCGTGGCTGCATCATCCCTTGATTTCTCCTCAAAATAACAACTCGTTTATACCCCGGGTCTCGGGTATAACAACATATTTAAGGGAAAAGAGCTACAAATGGCCTTTCTCATAATCCAGCAATCTTTTATTACAAAATCTGGCCAAAAGAGCTGCAAATGGCTACTAGAAAGAAATCAAAACCTAGCTCAAGATTCCCTCCCTCTTTAAACAGTTTGGAGCTGAGACACTTGAACCCTCCACTATAAACTCTTCTTTTTTTGTGTTGTCAAAAGCAGTTAGTCCTAGAGCCTTATATTACAGGAACTTCTACAAGTGGCTCTACATACGTGGGAGCAAGATCAAATGGGAAGAAAGGAGAAACTAGTGGTGTAACGCCCCGAAAATAGGCCTATCAGAATTAATTAATTGATAATTAATTAATTACTGAGAAGGACCCAAAAATATGTGAATTATAAAGTTGGTCAATAAATAATAAAAATTTTATCATTATGTAGAGTTTGACTGTCCGATTCCAACGGTTTAATTGGATTTCAATTCGGAGAAAGTTGGACCAAAAAGTGTTCCCCGACTGGGACCAAATTAGTCCCAATCTGGGACTTACGTTTAGAATCGGAGAAGATAGCAGCCCACTCCACTCAGCCGCCGAAACAGTCGAAAGGAGGTCATCACCGTGTCTGTTTCCTCTTCACTAAGGCTATATAAGGACCACCTCTTCCTACCCAATTCTTCACCATTTCTTCCCAAATTGCTTCTGAGAGTTAGCTTTGAGTGTGTAGAACGCAGTGGTGCTGTCATATTGGTGTGAGGTCGCCGGAGATAGCCACAATCCTTGCCGGAAGTTTCGCCGGAAAATTTCCAAAACCTCCATTACGCTTCGAGGTAAGCCCGTAGATATATCTAGTGATTAGAATGTTCGTATAGATCGTTTTTACGTTCATAAACGGTCGTTTGGTTGAGTTTTATGTTTGACATGTTTGAAGAACCAAGAATCATAAACCAAGAAATTGTTGTTAAAACTACAAATTAATGACTCTAAAATGATCTGTGAACATTGGGGAACATTCCTATATAATTTAATTGAAGTTTGGTAATTAAAAATGATAATGTTAAAAATTGAACAGAGGAAGAAGATGATGAACAGTGGCCGAAAATCGATTATTTCCTTCCTAATAATCGATTAAAAATTTGTTCAGATAGTCAGTATATCTAAAAATAATAATAATCGATTATTTTAATCATAAAAATCGATTTAACGTTATTAATCGATTATTTTAATTATAAAAATCGATTATTATGAATTAATTGATTATTTAAATTGTAAAAATAGATTATTATGAATTAATGGATTATTTAAATTGTAAAAATCGATTTTTTATGAATTAATTGATTATTTATATTGTAAAAATCGATTAAAATTAGTTAATTGATTATTTAAATTGTAAAAATCGATTTTTTGTAATTAATGGATTATTTAAAATATAAAAATCGATTTTTAGCAATTAATTGATTATTTAAAATATAAAAATCGATTTTTAGCAATTAATTGATTATTTAAAATATAAAAATCGATTTTTAGCAATTAATTGATTATTTAAAATATAAAAATCGATTTTTAGCTATTAATGGATTATTCTAAATATAAAAATCGATTTTTAGGTATTAATTGATTATTTTTAAAAATAAAAATCGATTTTTCTTAAGTCGAGATCCTGTTCCGAAAATATTCGGAAAATATATGCTCTAAAATCCACCAATTGATTATGATCATTGGAAAAATGATTTACCATAATAAAAATGATGTTTTTAACAAATAAAAATGTTATGTGATGCATGATGGTAAGTTAGAGTGTTAACACCCGAAGCTAGGTCGCTAATTGTTATTGAATATTATGTTGATTGATGATTATGGTAATGATTATTGATTGATTATTATGATGATTGAATCTTGATGAATATTCTGATTAAAAATGATAATTGTGAATGATTAAATCACAATGAATATATTGATGATTGTGAAAATAAAATGTATTGTTAATAGTATCTAGAAGACCTCTAAGATATACCCATATTAATGTTGATTTGAAAGGTATCTAGAAGACCTATAAGATATACCCATATTAATGTTGATTTGAAAGGTATCTAGAAGACCTCTAAGATATACCTATTTAAGTTAGGCCTTGCGGGTATGAACCCCGGTGGCTAGGGTTAAAACGTACGTACGGGATCCAGGAACCAAACTTGAGTACCTACTCGTTTGGGGGTACCACCCACCCAACAGTGAACACTACGCTGTCGGTTTTTGGTTGGCCTTAAGTGAAGGTAAGTTTAAGATTTTCAAAACCCTTTTATCTTAAACTAGGCCTAGCTTAAGGATTATTTAGGAATATTTTATACTGGAATATAGTTTAATTATTTAAACTAGAATTCGTTTAAGGGTTGACAAATATTAAAGTGATTGGCCTTAGACTAAGAATAGTTTAAGGATATTGTTGAATGTTGAATATTGAATATTGAATATTGAATATGAGTAAATATTGAATGATGAATATTGAATTGAATATTGCAATTATTATGAATGACTGATGAACATTGAATGTAAATATAAATGTTGAATAATGCATGATGAATAATTTTTAATAATTATTGATTATCTGAACTGAACATTATGTGCATGATATCAAATGATTTGATTATGAATTTAGATTCAGTTTATATGGATGTTCGATGCATTAGATATGCTTACTCAGCTTCAACGCTGAGCGTGTAGTATGTTTTATTTGCTACACGCAGGTTAATGAAGTGACGTGATCCTGGAGGCAGACGGAGGCGAGATTGTCAGAATGGATGTGATGGTTTTGAATTAAAGAACATAAATAAATTATGTTTGTGATTATGATTGTTAAGCTTCCGCAATATTGAAAACTCCGTACTGTTTATATTATGAAAAATATTATTGTGATAAATAAAAGTGTTTGAAATGTTTTAAATTTTTACGTTTACCAAGTTAATACTTTAATCTGAAAGGGGCTGCAGACCTGGACAGATTAGGGTGTTACAAGTGGTAAGGCGTGATGAGGTGCTTAAGGATAAACTATAGCAGTGTGAACACTCCCCCACATGGGTCAGGCCAATCAAGAACAGAAGTAACTTTGAGAAGGCTAAACAGAGTCTTCCACTCGAAGAGAATGCACATAGCTAGGGGTTTTTCAGTACAAAAGAAGTGTTCAGTACAAAAAGAGACATGATGCGGCATCTAGCCAATTCACATAGATCTCACAAGGATTTCGTATGTAGAGATTGGGCTTGACTTAAAATACAACCCTACAAACAGTGTAGTGTGCGAAAAACAACTGTTGAGATGAGGGGACTAAAGTATATTGGGCCTCCCCAAACCAGCACATGCAGAGAAAGAGTAGCATACAATGTGCTATCTCCTCCCTCGGTCAATCTTCATGCTGCAAGTTATGTTTTTCAGCTTAAGGTATTCAAGGGTGAGCTGCCTATAATTCCACACATTTTCATTGGTTTCAAGACATTGATTCCAAGAACAATCCTCCACTAGAAACTTTTAGAAAAGTTCAAAGGAAAGACTAGAAGGCAGGTATACAACTTTGAGTTAATTGTGAGAGAGCTTCATTTTCAGTTGGATGTTGTTGCGCAGTGATTTCCATGATTAAGCTATGAGTAAAAAGTTGTGGCTAAGGGGGAAGGAATGATGCAAACCTTGGATATAATTCACTTTTTATCTCTATTTTACTTCTTATATGTGTAAGCCTATATAAGGCACATATCCTTTTAGGTTTTGACAATGAATATCCTATTTTAATTTCACAAGACTTCTCCCTCTTCTCTTTGTTTATCTCATCTCTTTCTCTCTTTCTGTTACAAAGGCCTTGAGGCTCTCCTTTTCCACTGCGAGAAGCCTCCACGCCCGTAACATATGAGTCATCTCCAACCTTCAGGCTCCAGCCGCTGCGCTATCCATCCTATCCACACTTTAGGTATTAATATTGAATTTTTGTATTCATTTTGAATTTTTAATTTTTCTTAATAGATGAATTTATTTGCACGTCTTTTAGATTTAAAATAATTGGGTATTTAAGTTAGTTCTTGATTTATTTCAATCTTTCGTTTTATATGTTTTGATTTGATTTTCTCTATTTTATTTATATGTTGTATGAAATGAAATTATTTATTAAATTGATTGCAATAGATTTTTGTTTTTTGAGATGATTGAGAAAAACTTTTGTTGGTTTTATTTTTTTTGTTAAAAAGCACTTACTCTTACTATATTTTTTAGACAAATGAGTTAATTGGTTATGGAGATAATAAAATTTTCGTACTCCTAAGATTTGTTCTCAATTTTTACTCAACAATTTACTAAAATAGTTTATTGTATTTAAATTTTTAGAAAAAAATGATAAATTTTTTAAAATGAAAGATCCCTTCAATACCCGATGCTGGATCATTTACGCCTTCAGTGACTATTGAAATTGACAAGCGATCTTCCATGAGATCTTTGTCGGTGATTTTAGTGTCATCGGTTTATTTTGTATAATTGGATTTACTTAGATCGGACAAGAATTTAAATATACGTTGTAAAACGAGTTAGGAGGCGCGGAGTGCGCGCTCGTTCAACGATATTATAAATTCATTGCAGGGGTCCGGGGGCGGCAGCCCCCGGGTAGCAAGGTCCAAGGGGGGGCAGCCCCTGGCGGGGTCCAAGGGGCAGAGCCTAAGATTTTTGTGAAGATCCTTAAGATTTTCATGACCGGAGTCCAAAACGGTAAAGGACTCGAACAAGTGGATAACGTCGAGATAGACCCTAAAATCGTAAGAGACCTTAAGTTCAAACTCGCGCCTTTCTTCTTCCCCACGCGAACGTACGCGTACGTTTACGCGAACATTCATGTCCGATCATGAAAATTTTCGACTCTATAAAATAAAGTCTCGTGGTATGGATTGAGTAACGTGATTTTGAGTGCTTGTTGTTGATTAACGTCTTATCCGATTGAAGTATTTCGTATACCCCGAAATAACTTTGATCTGAAAGTGTTTCGTACGTGATTCGTTATACTATCGAATTCTTCTTTAACACTGCTTCGCAATGTTCTTCCTTAAAAAATTCTAACAATCCTTGAGACAGAAAAAGAATTACAGATTATATTTCTAATAAAAAAGCTAAAATAAGAAGAAAATATTTGATTAGAGAACCATATCAATATTTTCTGGATCTGCCACTAGGGGCTAACGGGGCATGTACCCCTGCGAGTTTGAGCGAAGTAAAGGTGACCGGTGGTTGGAGTTCTCCGGCGAAGAAGGTGCCCTCCCAACTCCCGAGTTAGGACTGAAGAAGGCAATGAGATGTGAGATGTGGAGAACAAAGTGGAGACCTGCGTTTCTTCCAAATTAATGGTTTATACTTAGAGCTGGCAAATTAGTCAGTCAGGTTGGGTTCGGGTTCAGTCACTTCAAGTTCGGGTTATTTAGGGTTCGGGTCAATTCGAGTTCAGGTTGAGAACTGTATGTTCATGACCCAGTATGGTCAGGTTCGGGTCGACCCAACGAGTTATGACTTTGGTTTTTAAAATTTTTAAATTCACATTAATACTTACATTTTCTATTAAATAAATTTAAAATATCAAAAAAATGTATTAAATCTATAAAATAATTTTATTTTAAACATTGAAGTAATTTTAGATATATAAATCAATATAAGGAATTTAAAAATGCTTAAGTTTTGGAAAAAAGTAAGATAATTATGCAATATCAGTAAAATTTTGTCTGAAGATATAAATTTGTACACTAAAAACGAGTAGTAAAGTGTATAATTTTGAAAAATTCTTACTTTAGCAGGTCGGTTTCGGGTTCGGTCGGGTTTGACCCATTTTTAGCGGGTCATTTTGGGTTCGGTCATCAAAATCTTTGTTCAAAACCCAATGTTTTCAGGTCAGGTTTCAGATCAAAAACAGGTCGGGTCATTTTTTGCCAGGTCTATTTATACTTACTTCGCTTTTTTTTTTTTTAAAGAAAATCCAATACGACGTCACTTGGAGTTTAGGTTAGAGTTAAAACAAATGAACTTGCTCAGAGTTACTCTTGTCTCTTCTCCTAGTCTTTCACTTGGAAGTGTTCGCCGATCGCTGCCCCCTTCACCAATTTCAGTTTTGTTTTCCCCTTCTCGGCTTGATGAGTTGACGTCTTCTCGATTCTCCGTCCTCCGTCCTAGACCCAGCCTGCTAGACTAGCCCTGCGATGGCTTCTCCCTTCTCACTGCCGGGCGTAGGGGTGAGAGTGGTATGACGTGGTACGGTATTTGGTTCGTACCGATACCGTACCAAATATTTTGATTCAGTATGATATTTTACATTGTACCGATCTCGATCCTGAAGTATCTGTTCGGTATGGGTCGGGATGGTCCGCTTTCAGTTTTTGTAAATAATGGGATGAATATTTATACGTATCGAGTTTACACTTTGAAATGTACAAAATTTTTTACTTAAAAAAAATTGAAAGTATATTCAAATAAAGAAAGATAAACAATTGAAAAATGAATAATTAAATGCAAGAATGCATATAAAATTTAGTTTAATTTATAATTCATATTTCACAAACAAAAGAGAGTGAATGTTAAACAAATAGTATTTCAAATGTTTGTTAATTTTTTTATATTCATCTACAAAAAATTAAAATTCAAATAAATTATTATTTAAATAAAAGATTATTTGTAATTCATCTACACTTGAACCAACTTTTCAAAATTAATTTTTTTAATAAAGAAATATAAAAACATTATTATTTTTATAACATATTTGTATATATGTTTGGTTCGGGATTTTTCGATATGGGAATTTACCTCGTATCGATCCCGAATACCGGACCGACCTTTCGGTTCGGTACGGTACGATTCTTTTTCGGTATTTTATCGGTTTGGTATTTTTTAGTTCGGTAATCTCAATTTTTTCAAGAAATATAGGGATGGGTTTGGTAATTGCTTAGCCCTAGTCCGGCTTCCGCTCCCTGCCTCTAGTTCTATAGCCCTGCGCAGGTTTTTTTAGCTTAAATGTTTTAAATTTTCTCCCTAATTTTTAATTTGTGTTTGTTTAAATACTTTTTTTGGGATAATGTTTAAGTGCTTTTAGTTTGGGTAATTATGTTCCATGTTTGCCTATTTGACTTAATTTGCCTAAATATTTTAAGTCTGCTACAACCCTTGCTTATATTTTAGAGATTAGGTTAATAAATTGTTTACTCCGTAATATTTTGTATTTATTTAAGGAAAAATTACCCAAAATAATCCCAATTTTACCCGGTCTTTCAAAAATAATCCCACCTTTCACTGTGATGCATAATAATCCCAACTTTATTGAAATTTGCCAGTTTTGGGTCGCCGTTAAGTTTCTAACGGAGGGTTAACGGAAATGCCCGTTTTGGGCAACAAAATGAAAGTTGGGATTATTTTTGATGAATTTTTGTTTTTTAATTTTTTTTGAAATTTTTATTTAAAATTTTTGAATTACTTTCAACCTCAATTTCTTTTTCTTTTTTAAAGATTATTCTTACCTTAGAAAAAAATAGATATAAAAATAATGAAAATGAGAAAAATAACTAAAACCATACAAAATTAATCAAATAAATAATGTAATCAATAGAAATTAAACAGAAACTGGTAAGAAATAAAATAAATATATACGGAGTGGTGGGTTTTAACATTTTATACACTATACGGAGTCTTAATGTACTACTTCTTTCGTCCCAGAGTATTTGTTCACTTTCATTTTTACACACCATCCAATACACTTCTTTAATCCATTTTATCTTGTAATTTGTATATTAAATAATTATAGAAATTATATATTAATAATCTATATGCTAAGACAAATCAAACAAAATCACACATGACTATATTTAGGCTTACACATTGAGAGAATTTGATGAGTCAAAGTGCTTAGATGAACAGTTTCAAAAGTCAAAAGTGGACGAATATAGTGGGACGGAGGGAGTACTTATTTTTTAAAAGAACAAGCCGTCCGGTAAAGTTGGAATTATTTTAGATAATTTTTATTATTTTTGTATCATTTTAGTTACATTTCTCATTTTTTCATTTTTTATATCTATTATTTTTATTTTTTAAACTAAGACTAATCTTTAAAAAAGGAAAAAGAAATGACGATGGAGGTAGAAAGTAATTTAAAAAAATTAAATGAAAAATTTTAAAAAAATAAAAAAAATGAAAATTCATCAAAAATAATCCCAACTTTCATTTTGTTGCCTAAAATGGGCATTTCCGTTAACCCTCTGTTAAAAACTTAACGGCGACCCAAAACTGACAAATTTCAGTAAAGTTGGGATTATTATGCATCACAGTGAAAGGTGGGATTATTTTTGAAAGACCGGGTAAAGTTGGGATTATTTTGGGTAATTTTTCCTTTATTTAATTATGAGGTTATTATGCAAATGCAATGCTTTCTAAAGCTGTTATTTCGAAGGAAAAATTTACTTACAATGATAGTTACGTTTATACAAACTTATTTCTTTGTTTAAGAAGCTATAAAATATTATAGACGTAATGAATTTGTGCCCCCCCTCCCACTAAGCCACCCCTGGCTCTGCTGGGAATAATTTGCAACGGCGTCGCCGCCTCTGGCCACCATGGAACCACTACCTCTCCAAGTCCTCAATTAAAAGGTACCATTAAGTAATTATAATTTGCAAATAAGTTTGATTATTATGATTTCATGTGTGCTTTGTTTAATTCTTTTGCATCGGCCTCCCTTTTGTAATGGATGAGCCCTCGTCCCCTAGAGCCCCCTCAGCTCGTCCCCTAGAGCCCCCTCAGACCCAGTCAGACGGGCAACGAGGTGAACTAAACTTTGATAGCATATTGGTGGCAGTCTGCTTGGGGAGGCCTTATGCTCAGCATGGTTCCTCCTAGCGCAATTGTCAGGAATCGATCTCAGGTCTTACCCCTTGGCATTCCTCGCCTTTGCCAACTGCGCAACGCCCATCGGCAGCCTCCTTTTTGTGCATGTGTGGGTGGAGTCACATATGCACTTCACTTATCAAATCTTAGGTTATTCATTTGAATATGTGATTAATGAGCTTATTGCAAGCTTTCCATATTGTGTGCGATTCCATGTTTTTTCTTTAGATTCTTGAAATGAATTAGTTTTGAAATGGAGTTCCTGGTCTAAACATAACAAATACAGAGTACTGCGTAACACATATTCCCCGTAGACTCTGGAAAGGATTTTTTTTTGAAAGAATTGATCACGTACAGACAATCGTATGGCCTGAAATAGGTTCAGCTACCATTTAATAAAATTGATTAAATAGCACCCCGTTTAAAGTTCTCCGTGCGACTAGCTGGATTGAAGAAGATAACTGGCACAAATAGGCTCTCAGCTGAAATGTATGCAGAATTGATATCAATCTTCAGATCAGATTAAACATTTGGTGCAACCATAAGTTAGTACGACACTTCCTAAAGTTATAGTTGTTCGTAGTCTATGACTCTATGTTATCTTTCTTCAGCAGCATCTTCTGTTCCTGACATGGTGTCTTGAAGTGGACTAGGTGGTTCTGTTGTTATTAACCCCTCATCACAAGTGAAGACTTCCGGAGATTGGGCAATGCTGGTTTGCAGTCTTGATGCTGGGGAAATTACATCATATGTTGTATCCATAGGTAAAACCTCTTCATTTCCTTCTCCAGACTTTTCAGTCACTTCAGGCAAGACCAGATTTACTTCGCAGAAGGCTCTTGCTAATGCACAAACTTTTTGCCAGGTCGTATGATCACCAGATGCCAAGATATCTTTGTTCTGATTAAGGAAGTTGAAAAAGAAGATGAGAAGAGCAGATATTGCTGCTACACCAGCTATCAGGAAAATTCCCTTGAAACTGTCAAGTGCTAGGCTATCTGATGCAATGAGAGTTACATCTTGCTCTGAACAGTTCGTTTCATTCCTGAACCACTTATCTGTAATTCTCACCATACTCTCACTTTCCATCACACTTAAGATTGCTCTTGACACATCAGGAACCAGAGGCGATCCTTTTGGGAATGCCTGCAACAAGAATTCAATGAAACAAATGTCATTATAGCAGTGTATCTTCAAGGAAGTACGGCCAGGGTTCGTTTGGAACTCAGAAAATTGTAGGGCACGAAAAGGTGAAGGAGACATAAGAATTAAATGTAGTGCTTTCAGGGAAATGATAAAAAATTTGGTTGAAACTCAATAAATAATAGTAGCCTTATGAAATCAAGATTCTGGGTTGAAGGTTAGAGAAATTACAAATCCAAATCCTGCTGTCTTGTAAGTTGGGCCAACCATGGTGTACTTCCTGCAGTACTTTGCAAGGAAGAGCCTCATGTAGGGCAGTTCGTCAACAATGGCGGAAACACCTCCGTTTTGGCTTCCTTTGGTAAGGGCTTCATCATATTCTTCTAACGTACTGTAATTCCGAAATTTTGAGCTTTCAAGATGCATGAACTTCAAAAGGCCCGTGACAAAGGATCCCTCCTGGTATCCAACTGGTTCTTGGTTCTTTATGAGATCTGTAAGGTTTGTGATGGTGGGTTGGAGCTGTTGTACTGTTAACATGGACGTTAAGCTGGCTGTATAGCTTGATGTAAGCACCAGCACTACAAAGACCCACACAATTATGACAAATCTTGATAGATTGCTGATCACCTTTTCCCCTGAAACATTGTAGGTTTTCACTATCATGAGAAACACTGTTTATTTAAGGTCCCTTTGGAATTTGGATCCTGGAAAATACTAGGAAAAGATAATAGGAAGGAAAACACATGAAGTAAGAAGAAAATAAAATCTGAGAAAAACTAGAAGGTAGACCAAAACTCAATAATTTTTGTCGTTAAATGTCTACTTATCTTATTTATTCATGTCAATTATGTAAGACTTATTGTCGTTGTCGGCGTCATTATCAGCACCATACTCTTAAGTCTTAACTATATGGGGTCATTAAGATTAAATCATAGTGTCAAATAATTGTACGACCGGTTTCTTTTGACACTTAAATATTTTTTGTTGTTTTTTGTTTTGTTTTGGGAGGTAGATTTTTTGATCTTTTGGGAGATAGAAGCTTACTGTGAGCAAAGACGAGTGTAGAGAAGGAGAACCAGAAGATCATCCCAAATTGCTTGTGAGGAGGACCTTGAAACTCTTTGTTTATGTGATGTTCAAGTACCCAAATCACAGAGCCAATAAAGACAAAGAAAGCCCCTGTTGTCACCCAAAGCTCTGTTCTCAAAGGTCTTAAGAAAATCCAGGCACTCCTCCTCCTATCTTTCCTTACTGGGACAACTGTAATGACTCCAGATTCTGTAAATGGCAGTGTGAATTCCACGCTTTTGGATCTGTTTGCTAAGATGGTCACATCTCCAACGACAACATCAACGCTCTGTTGAAATCCAAGATATTGCAAGTGCTACAATGTGATTAGTATTCAAGAACGTTTTGCATGAGGAATAAGTGTTTCTTTTATAGAAAATTTAACTCCTGAAAAGAAGCATTTGGTAAGAAAACAGAAATGAACGATTTTACTATTAAGAATCACATTTAATGCTTATTTATGAAAAGCACTTGAATTGTAGTATTACCCCGAGAAGAACCTGGCTGACAAGAGCATCATAGTCTGGAAGGTTTTGGTTGCCAGGGATTGGGAAAGGTACATAGTCAAACGGAGCAGCGAAAGGCAAGTTCTTAATTACTTCCTCAAAAACATCAATGCAAAAACCAGTGGCAGTCACTCTGTTTGTTTGGGTATCCTGTGTTACTTTCACGAACTGTTCAAGTCCACCTTTAACGGGAACTCCTACCCGCAACTTCTTTTTTCCATTTGTGGGAGTCTCCCATCCTTTAGGAACAGTGTGCGAGTCACCTGGCCAGATGATTGCCCCCAGATCCTCCTTGTTGGCTGTGTATACACCTCTAGGACTACTATGCTTTAGCTTCTTGGAAATCCCATACTCTTCCGTCCAGAACCCAACCCCTTTCTCACCACCTAACACATTCACAATCTGAAACACAGATGGCTGCAACTCTCCATTAACAATGTGGAATTGACCGCTTAGCCCATTGAGTTTGATGTTTCTGATTGATTTTAAGAGTGAAGGCCCCAACTGTGAGGTCCCAATTGCATCCAAGTCTGACAGACTCTCACCACTCACCGCTGGCTTGAATCCTTGATGGGAAGTATCTACTGTCTCAATTGCCGTGGCTAATGCTGTCGTGCTGTCATATGCCCATAACCCAAAAACATCCAACCCCTCAACTCTATCTGTCTCCGGGTTCTCCTCATAAAACTTCCTTGTATATTTGTTAGTGAAGTTCTTCACCCGCTGCACGTAGGGCTTCACCCCTATCACTCCCTGGATGTCATCAATCTCTGAAGGGTCCATTGATCTCAAATGACTCGTGAAAGTGTCTGTGATCATCCACACGTACCCCTCACTCATCATTCCCTCATCTTTCACCTTCTGAAAAAAGCGAGACCCAGTGGTTTGCTGTAAATGCACGACGAACACCCTTGTTTGCATCGTCATCAACTTGTAGAGTTCCATGAGGATTCGTTCATCATCAGCAGAAGGTGGGAGGACGCATCTGTATGCTACAGATACTCCAACATCCATCATGGCATCTGTCAAATGGGGAAGAACACCCCTTCCGAAGTCACTTCCCTCATACACAAACACGACCTCTCTCCAATCGAATGCCTTAACGATGGCTGCAATGGCTTTAACCTGAGCACTTGCACTATATGCCACTCTGATGAAGTACTCGCTTTGGTTAGGTGAAAGTGATGGACTTGTAGCTGGAGACAGTATGGGAACCTTCACTTTCTCCCCAAGATCTATCACAAAATCTGCTTGTGTCGCCATCTGAGGCCCCAAGATTGCTTGGACTTTCACATTCTTCAACAGGTCTATGGCTGCAAAATTTGAGATCCAAAGTCCCAATGCCATGGATTTAAATATTTATGTTTTTTTTATATACTCCCTCCATCCTATAAAATTGGTGACACTTTAACTTCATGAAGTTTAAGAAAGTTGTTGAAAAGTAAAAGTATGATTAGAATTTGTTTAGAGGAGAGAATTGTGGGTAGTCGCATATTTATTACCAAAATAGGGAATGGAGTAAATGTAAATAATTTTATGGGACGTCCAAAAAAAAGGAAAGTGTAAAGAATTTTATGGGACGAAGAATGAGTTAATGGGCGATTTGGTGCAGTGGATCCAAATTTTGATGTGGAAGGCCAAATTGAGTCCAATGAAAAGTTAAAGACCAAAGTTGAGTCATACTTATTGCATAGTTCTGGTGCACTTTGTCAATTCAAACATTTTTTTTGTCAAAGCTGCTAAACTTTGATCAACAATAGTTTTCTTATAAAAAATGATTTGTAGTATGCAAATAATAAAATATACTGTATTCTCCATCATCAAACATACTTTTGCAGTTCAAAATATATTAATCATTCTTATACTTTTACCAGTACTATTAAACTTTAACTCGCTAATTAATCACCTGCAGATGCTGCAAGAACGTCATCGCCTTGGGAGTCTCTGAAGTGGAGGGAAATGCGGGCACTGTGGCTGCTGCGAGTTGCATAGAAATCAGCAAGAGCCAGTGACATACATATCTGCACCATCTTCCCAGGCCCCGTCTTCAAATCAAGAATCACGCCAACGTCAACCTTCACCGCACTGGAATTTTCTGCCTGAATTGGTGTTGTGCAAAGGGTGATGATGAGAGCAGCAACCTTTAGCAGAAACACATTCAAGGTTCTTGAAGTATTCATATTTTTTTTATAAAAAAAATTGATTGATAGATTCTTTGTATATTCTACTCCTCTGTATAAGCTTGTTTATTAAGTTCTTTCATAGAATATACTATATATTTAAGACGTAGGGAATCACTTGTACTGTGAAAAAACAAGTCAATGGGTTTGGCTCAAAATGTAAGCGCGTTGGTGTGCGTCTATGACAGAAAAGTCTATGGATGGGAAATGGCCGAGTGATGAAATGGTCCAGTATGGCTAATCAAACTACATCTATGACGTAGAACCTGTTTGGGATCTATGCATTTTATTTATTTTTTTAAATTTCATTTTTAAAAAAGGAAAAAGCTATGTGTACACCATATGTGTACACCACTTGTACACCATACATACCCCCTCCCCCCTAACTTTCCATAACCCCCTCCCACTACTCCATCCCCACATCTTTCCATAACCCCCTGCTCTCTCTCTCTCACAGATTTCTCCGACGAAGCATACCGGAAGAGCATCCCTTCTCCGAGAGCTTCTCCTTCGTCTTCCCCGTTCTTCCTCTGCAGCAACCCCTACTTCGCCATCCTCCATCAAGTGCATCGGTGGAAGATTCAACTTGGCAAAGAGCGCCTCCTTTGTCTTCTTCGATTTTTTGCTCCCATCCGGCCACGGTAAAATAACAAATTAAAGGTAATAATAAATAATTTTATTTCAATTTTAGGGTTTTTATTTTGTAAATCTAGATTCAATCGCTCAATCCTTCCCTTTTGTGAAATTAGCCTTTGTTTATGTGTTTTGTGAATCATTGTTTCTTGAACTTGTTCAATTGTTTATTTCCTTTTTGAATCTTTTCAGTTGTTAATTTTTCATTAATAACATGTTCTAATTAGGCATTTTTCATGTTTATTACGAAATGTCTGTGTAGTACTTCTCACAGGTGTAAAATGTTTGTATTCTAATTAAGAGTATTCGATTTCAAAACTTGTTTTGAAATGTCTATGATGTGCTTCTTGCTTGCATAAAATGTCTGTATTTAAAAAAGAACTTGTTCTATTTCATAAATTATTTGAAAGTGTTTGTGAAGTGTTTGTTACTGGCATAGAATGTCTGTTTTCCAAATAAGGGTGCTCGATTTCAAAACTTGCTATGAAATGTCTCTGAAGAGCTTCATTGCTTTTTAGTGTGAAATGCATGTATCCTAATTAATAGTTTGCCTTATTTTAAAAGTTGCTTTGAAATGTATTTTGAGTGTGTATTATTAGCTTAAAATGTATGTATTTCATTATCACCAATGTTTAAGGTTTGTCAGTCAATAAATTACCGGTGTTTTACATTGGTTCAATGGAACATGAGAAATATAAATTCAACTATCTAGAAAGTGTACATGATTTATGTTTGCTTCATAAACATTCTTTTTTGTGATAAATAATAATTGTGATTGAATTACTTTTTTTGAGCATACATGGAGCTCACAAATGTTTACTGTCTGTGAATTTTTAATCACAAACACTGTGTCTGTAATAACCGATACTACGTATTTGTAAATACCTATATACAGACACTAAGTAAATTCTTCAGTTAAAACCGTTAACTGCTTGTAAAATTGAATCTCATAGTCATAGATAGTCAATATGCTGGTTGGAACGTATTGTTAGTTTTGATTTTAAATTTGTTATTAATTTACCAATGCGTTAATTTACTTCTCATATATTTTTTTTAGTTTTTACAACATTAACAAGATGTGTTGAACTTGTGTTGACAATAGGTGAGAAATATCCAGCAATGGTAGGTGAGGAAACACCCTCTGGCGACAGCACCGGCAACGGTTTAGAAGATACCCAACAACGACAGTGCGCAGGGAAAGCAGGCAAGACGCGATGAATTTCCGACGGCGAGTTGTAGTGGTTTAGAAGACTAATAGTGTAAAAAAGAATGAGGCGAATTTGGTCACACAGACACTAAAAGTTTGTAATTATTCAAACACAAACATGTAATATATGTATTTAATGTATGAAAAGTGCACTTGTCAAATATACCAAATAATATTTCACAATTTTTTCTTGTAATGTAAAAATAAAGTAAATATGCATAAAGTAATGTTTGGTCAAATAGACAATAAACGTTTGTAATTCATTAAAAAAAATATTTATTGTGTGTGTAACCTGTATCAAAACTAATCAAACAAATATACACATAATTTCCTAGAGTCCTAGACATGTATTATTTTTTGTGTGACAAACATATAATACAGATATTTTAAATCCCAAACGTATTTATAAATTTTATACTTCGTCAGTCCTTAAAACCCCTTCTTGTATTAACTTTTAGGGGATTTAAGACACTGTATTTTGGTATTGACTTTCAAGAAATGCCCTCCGATGTAAGCTGCTAAGTGTGGAGGCTCAGTAAGCTAACGTGACTTCAATGTCGGTCGATCTAGCCCTGAGTATCGGCACCAACGGCAACTGGAAACCGACTGCTCCGAAGTTCTTTTATCCCCCACCCCCCCTCTCTCTTCTTTCTCCTCTTTTCTCCTTTTCTTGCCTTCAGCATGCATCCCTCCCACACCTCCTCTTCTTGTGTTGCTCCCTTTGCTCAGCAAGCCGTCGGAAAGAACAAAACTACGCTGCACAGCCTAACGGGTAAAAGTCTCTTTGATCGACTCCAACCGTATCAATTTAGGTCAAAATTTGGATAAAATTGTTGTAATGCCTTGAATCTGACCCGTTACAGCTCCGGATCCGGAGAGGTCCAAATCCGGAGAAGTCCTACTTCCGTGAAATCCGAATTCCGGAGAAGTCGAGAAATTCGAATCTCGAGAGATCCAAATCCTGAGATGACCGAATCCCTTTCTAATTGGGCTTCTAATTATCTGTTAATTCTCTAGTTTGGGGCCCAAGTCTGTTAGGGTTTAGCCAAGCACTATTTATATGGGTGCTACTACAAACCCTAGGTGGTATTCTATTTTTGCCTCTCCATCCGAAATAAAACTACCCCCCCTCTTTCCCATGGACTAGCCAACACAACGTTGGTGAACCACGTTAAATCTGTTGTCATGTTTTTTCTCGTTTATATATCTGTTATTCTCGAATTCTGCATAACAAATTGGTATCAGAGCCACCAGGTTAATCGGTGTTCTTGGAGATTTTTCGAGATGTCTGCTTTGAACGTAAAAATCGACAAATTCACGGGGAGGAACAGTTTCAGTTTATGGCAGATCAAGATGCGGGCTTTGTTGAAACAACAAGGCTTCTGGGCGCCGTTGTCAAAAGACAAAAACGCCGTCGCTACTCCTGAGATGGCGACTCTAGAAGAGAAGGCACACTCGACGATCATGCTGTGTTTTTCAGATGACGTTATCACGGAGGTCTCAGACGAGGAGAGTGCTGCTGGCTTGTGGTTAAAGTTGGAGAGTCTGTACATGACAAAATCTTTAACCAACAAGCTACTTCTGAAA
This sequence comes from Cuscuta australis, assembly GCA_003260385.1. NCBI lineage: Eukaryota > Viridiplantae > Streptophyta > Magnoliopsida > Solanales > Convolvulaceae > Cuscuta > Cuscuta australis. The sequence continues at coordinate 58,546 of NQVE01000126.1, read as the reverse complement.
CAACGTCTATTCGGTTTACGAATGGCTGAAGGTACACCACTCAGGGAACATCTAGAGCTATTAAATACTTTGTTATTAGAATTGCGTAATATCGATGTGAAGATCGAGGATGAAGATGCTGCCCTGATTCTGTTGGTATCCCTCCCAATATCGTTTGAGAATTTTGTTCAATCGTTCATTGTTGGGAAAGATATTGTGTCTCTGGAAGAAGTTAGATCTGCCCTTCATAGCAGGGAATTGTGGCATAAGGCTAACGGCACGAGTACAGATGTACAACCTTCTGGCCTATTCACAAGTACTGGAAAGGGAAAGAAATACGGCGGAAAGAAGAAGGAGAGAAAGTCGCCGTCAAAGGGTGCAAAGACGGATGATGTCTGTAATTACTGCAAGGAGAATGGGCATTGGAAATTTGATTGCCCGAAGAAAAAGAAGCAATCGGAAAAACAATCAGTCTCTGCTGCTGTTTCTGAGGAAGACACCAATTCTGAAAAAGACATTGCCTTAGTTGCTGATGAAAACACTCATCACTCAGATGTGTGGGTTTTAGATTCTGGGGCATCCTATCATATCTGTCCAAGGAGAGAGTGGTTCACGACTTATGAGCAGATAGACGGAGGGAGCATCTCGATGGCCAACAGTTCTACCTACAAGGTGGTTGGGACAGGCTCGATCAAGATTAGGACACATGATGGTAGCTTCTGCACATTGAACGAGGTCAGGCACGTACCATTGATGACAAAGAATCTGATATCTCTTAGCCTTTTAGACAACAAGGGGTTCAGTTGGTCAGGAAAAGATGGAGTTTTGCGCGTCTGGAAGGGTTCAAATCTGATTCTAAAAGGTGTCATGCGGGGTACTCTGTATTTTCTACAAGGTTCCACGGTTATAGGTTCAGTCCATGTTGCATCATCAGAAGTTAAACATGAAAATATGACCAAGTTGTGGCACATGAGACTTGGTCATATGGGTGAAAAAGGGATGCAAATTCTGTCAAAGGAGGATCTTCTTGCTGGTCATAAGGTAAAATGCCTAGAGTTCTGTGAACATTGTGTTTTTGGAAGACTACATCGCAATAAGTTTCAAAAGGCCATTCATAGAACAAAAGGCACACTTGATTACATCCATTCTGATTGCTGGGGTCCATGCCGAGTTGAGTCTTTGGGAGGATGCAGATTTTTTGTGTCAATCATTGACGATTACTCAAGGATGACTTGGGTGTACATGATGAAGCATAAAAGTGAAGCTCTCAAGAAGGTCAAGGAGTGGAAAACATTGATGGAAAATCAAACAGGGAAGAAGATCAAGAGGTTGCGAACTGATAATGGGCTGGAATTCTGTTGGTCTAAATTTGATCAATTCTGTAAGGATGAAGGGATTGCTCGACATCGTACAGTCAGAAATACACCACAACATAACGGTGTAGCTGAGCGGATGAATCAAACACTTCTGGAGAGAGCAAGGTGCATGCTCTCTAATGCTGGGCTAGACAGAAGGTTCTGGGCAGAAGCGGTTAGTACAGCTTGCTACTTGATTAACCGCGGACCACATACAGGCATACAGTGCAAGACACCTATGGAGATGTGGTCAGGAAAAGCTGCAGATTATTCAAACCTGAGAGCTTTTGGCTGCACAGCTTACTATCATGTCAGTGAAGGGAAGCTAGAACCACAAGCTAAAAAGGGAGTATTTGTGGGCTACGGAGATGGAGTGAAAGGTTTAAGAATCTGGTCTCCGGCAGAAAAGAGGGTTATTCTGAGCAGAAACGTTGTCTTTGATGAAATTTCTCTGTTTAGAACCACTGTGAAGCCTACAATTACGACAGAAATTGATAGTCTTGATAAACAGGTGGAGCTTCAAGTCATTCAGAACGAGAATGATATGAAAGAACCTGAAGAGGAAAATCAAGAACCACAGACCGAAACTGATTTCCAAGAGTCTATGCCATCAGATACCCATCGTAGTATAGCTCAAGATCGACCAAGAAGGGTTGGAATTCGGCCACCTACGAGGTATGGTTTTGAGGACATGGTGGGTTATGCACTGCAGGTTGCTGAAGAGGTCGATACTTCTGAACCATCGACTTATAGAGAAGCTGTTTTAAGTCTTGATTCTGAAAAATTGTTAGCCGCGATGGGAGATGAGATGGACTCTTTGCATAAGAATCAAACATGGGATCTTGTCATACAGCCTCCGGGGAGAAAGATTATCACTTGCAAATGGGTTTTCAAGAAGAAGGGAGGGATATCACCAGCAGAAGGGGTCAAGTATAAAGCCAGGGTCGTTGCGAGAGGTTTCAACCAAAGAGAGGGAGTGGACTACAATGAGATCTTCTCACCTGTGGTCAGACACACTTCCATCCGCGTGCTACTAGCGATAGTTGCACATCAAAATCTGTAGCTCGAACAACTTGATGTGAAGACAGCTTTTCTACATGGAGACTTGGAGGAAGAGATATACATGACTCAGACGGATGGTTTCCAAGTTCCAGGGAAGGAAAGTCACGTTTGCAAGTTGAAAAAGTCCTTATACGGACTTAAGCAGTCCCCAAGGCAGTGGTACAAAAGATTTGACAGCTATATGGTGAAGTTGGGTTACACTCGGAGCTCATATGATTGTTGTGTCTACTACAATAGGCTCAAAGATGATTCATTCATCTATCTGGTGCTTTATGTAGATGATATGTTGATAGCTGCAAAGAAGAAGTATGATGTCTAGAAGCTGAAGGGTTTACTTAGTGCTGAGTTTTAGATGAAGGATCTAGGAGCCACTCGAAAGATTTTAGGGATGGAGATCATTAGAGATAGAGAGAAAAGGAAACTTTTCTTGTCACAAAGAGGCTACATTCAGAAGGTCTTGACGAGGTTTGGCATGTCTTCATCTAAACCTATTGACACCCCCAGTGCTGCCATTATCCATCTCACCACCATGTTCGCTCCACAGTCAGAAAAAGAGAAGGAGTATATGTCACGAGTCCCTTATGCCAGTGCTGTGGGAAGTTTGATGTATGCTATGGTCTATACAAGGCCAGATTTAGCACATGCAGTGAGTGTAGTTAGCAGATTCATGGGACAAGCAGGGAGAGAACACTAGCAGGCTGTGAAGAGGATTTTCCGGTACCTTAGGGGTACATCTGACGTTGGTCTCATTTATGGAGGTGATACTCAGTATTCGATTACAGGATTTTCTGATTCTGACTATGCTGGAGATGTTGACACGAGGAGATCGATGACTGGCTATGTGTTTACTCTTGGAGGTTCTGTTGTTAGCTGGAAGGCAACTTTGCAACCTACAGTGACTTTGTCAACTACGGAAGCAGAGTACATGGCCTTGACAGAAGCTGCAAAAGAGAGAATTTGGTTGAAAGGGCTGGTTAGTGACCTTGGTCTGCATCATGATAAGGCCACAGTGTATTGTGACAGTTTGAGCGTGATCTGTCTAGCCAAGGATCAAGTCCATCATGAGAGAACCAAGCATATTGACGTGAGGTATCATTTCCTGAGGAGTGAGAGGAGAATCCAGGTGAAGAAAGTAGGAACTGCTGATAATCCTGCTGATATATTCACAAAGCCGGTTCCGCAAAGCAAGTTTCAACACTGTTTGGACTTGCTTAACATCAGAAGCTGTTAGTTGCCCTGCGGGGCAATTCTGAGTAAGAGGGGGAGGCCGGGCACAACCATAGTGCGTCTGAAGAATCTGTATGGAGAATTCAAGTCAAGGTGGAGATTTGTTGTAATGCCTTGAATCTGACCTGTTACAGTTCCGGATCCGGAGAGGTTCGAATCCAAAGAAGTCCGACTTCCGTGAAATCTGAATTCCGGAGAAGTCAAGAAATCCGAATCTCGAGAGATCCAAATCCTGAGATGACCGAATCCCTTTCTAATTGGGCTTCTAATTATCTTTTAATTCTCTAGTTTGGAGCCCAAGTCTGTTAGGGTTTAGCCAAGCACTATTTATATGGGTGCTACTACAAACCCTAGGTGGTATTCTGTTTTTGCCTCTCCATCCGAAATAAAATTGCTCCCACTCTTCCCCGTGGACTAGCCAACACAACGTTGGTGAACCACGTTAAATCTGTTGTCGTGTTTTTTCTCGTTTATATATCTGTTATTCTCAAATTCTGCATAACAAAAACCAATTTGCTTGTTTTCTTCCTATCTTAACAACAAATCTTTAAAGCTCAACGACTCAACGATTGTAGAAGTGGTAGAAACTAGGGGTGAACAAATACCGAACCGCTACCAAAATTTCTGAGAAAATCAAAAAAACCGAACCAAAATATACCAAAGTGAAAAAGTACTACTAAAATACCGTGTCAAACCAATGTTCTATTCGGTATTTGGGAACAGTGCGATGTAACTTCTCATACTGAAAATCTTGAACCGAATATCACTAATAAATTTTAAATACAATAATATTTTTATATTTTTTCATTAAATAATAAATTTATTTTTTAAAATTGTTCAAATTTCGTTATGTGCACATTATACTTTTATATGAGTTTCGACTTTTTGTAGATGAATTTAAAAATATGAGCACACATTTGAAATACCATTTTGTTATCATCCATTTACTTTAGTTTGTGAAATATAAACTAGGTTTCATAAGCTTTTCTTCCATCTAATTTTTCATTTTTTTAGTTGTTTATGTTTCTTTATTTTAATAGACTTTCAATCTTTTAAAAAATAAATTGTTTTGTGATAGTTTAAAGTTTAAATTAGGTGTGTATGTGAAATATTTGGTATGTTATCAGTACAGGCTAAGGGCCTGTTCTTTTGGACTTGAGCTCTTAACTTCTAGTTTTTTCCAGTTCTTTCCAGTTTCTTCCAGTTCCTTCCAGTTTCTTTTAGTTCTTCCAGTTTTTTCTAGTTTTTCCAGTTTCTTCTAGTTTTTCTTGTTTTTTCCAGTTTCTTCTAATTTCTTCCAACTATATTTATTTTCTTCAAATTCTTTCTACTTTCTGACAAATCACTCTAAAAATATATTATTATTATTATTATTATTATTATTATTATTATTATTATTATTATTATTATTATTATTATTATTATTATTATTATTATTATATTATTATTATTATTATTATTATTATTATTATTATTATTATTATTATTATTATTATTATTATTATTATTATTATTATTATTATTATTATTATTATTATTATTATTATTATTATTATTCTTACAGTTTTTTAATTACAACTTTTATGTTGATAACTATAGTTTATAAATTATTTCATTTTGTCATCTCACTATTTTTATGATTCATATTCATTATTTTTTTCTTCAACTTTTTAATATGAATAATACCATTTTTTTGTATATTAATCTACAAGAAAAAATAGGAAACTATTTAAAAAATTATGGTTAAATATTTATATACACCATCCGTCCCTAAATACTCACAAGTCACAACATTTGCTTTTTCAATAGTCGCGGGAACTTTTGTTTATTTCGATGTTTTCATTGATTATTTGATAAAATAAAATATTCTTGACACCTCTTATTTCGAAGAACTTTTCATGTAGTTTTTTAAATGTAAATTTTATTTTTTATTTCTATACCAATATGTAAATAAAATGAATTGAAAAAATTTAATATTTTGCCTCGGAAATACAAATGTGGCAAATAATTTGGGACGGAGGGAATAGAATATTTTTTAATCTAAATTTATATAAGGTAAACATCAATATTTTAATCTAAAATATAGTTCATCTCTAATTATTTTTTTAAACTATCTTTTTATGTATGAAAATAATATTCGTAATACTTTTTTTATTTTAAAGACAATCATTTAGATAACGTAATAACACCACCACTACCACCACCACTAACAACAACAACAACAACAACAACAACAACAACAACAACAACAATAATAATAATAATAATAATAATAATTACGAGTATTATTATTATAGCAATAATAATAATTTATATCAACAAGAATCAGAATGAGAATAATTTAAAACCACACATAAAAAAATTTTAAAAACTTTTTTTAGATTTTACAATTTATTCTAGTTTTTTCAGTTTCTTTTAATTTTTTCCTATTTTTCCAGTTTTTTCCAGTTTCTTCCAGTTCCTTCCAGTTTCTTCTAGTTCCTTCCAGTTTCTTCCAGTTTTTTCCAATTTCTTCCTGTTTCTTCCAGTTTCCAGCTCTTTTTTTCCAATCCTAAAGAACAGACCCTAAATATCGTACCATACCATACCATGATCACCTATAATATGTCTAATCGTGTCTAGTTCATGTGTGGTCTACTACTCATGTGTACCAGTTTGTAAACAAAAAACCTCAAAGAAAGTTATTGAAATACTCATCTCTTTATAATCTCATAAGGTCTACCACTCATATGTACCATTTTTTTCCATTTGCTCTTCATTAAATAAGGTAAGGTTCCCATGACATTGGGAACCAATGTCATGGGATGACTCGAGGTGCTCCGGTGTTCCGTTTGTAAAATTAACGGTTCCTATCCCCCTAACCCTCCGGTAAACCCCCCACCCCGCCCCGACCCAAACACACCCCCCACCACCTTCAATTGCACCCCACAAGTTGATTTTGACTTTGGAGTCAAATTTTGACACCAAAGTCAAAATCAACCTGTGGGGTGAAATTGAAGGGGGTGGGGGGTGTGTTTGGGTCGAGGCGGGGTGGGGGGATTTACCGGGGGTTAGGGAGGTAGTAACCGTCAATTTTACAAACGGGGCACCGGAGCGCCCCCAGGTCATTCAATGACATTGATTCCCAATGTGATGAGAACGTTGATGCATTAAATAATCCAACCTTTCAAACTTCCAAAAAATCTTCCAAAAGAATCCAACTGTTAGGCAGGTAATGATTACCTAACAAATTTTTTAAAAGACCAATTTCGCACAACAAAACTGAGGTTATTTAAGGTAAAACTTATTTTCAATTTCTTTTAGAATTTTAAAAATTGAAATTATGTTTTTAAAAATAAAATAGTACTCTTTTATCAGAGATTTGTGTTTGTTTTATAAATGCAACGATTTAAACTTTGTATTGTCGTTTTAAGGAAAAACAATAGTGTCCCAGTTCGGAAAAAAAATAATTAAAAAAAGTAATAAAAACTACATTGATCATAAAAATAACAATTTAGTCTCACTTTCAAAAAACTTTGTACCTAATACAGAAAACCTACATTGAATTGTCAAATAAATTAATTTATTTTTGGAAAACAAAATTGTTTTCCCAATAATTTAGTCGAAATTTTTTTATGAAACAACAGTTAAAAAGTTGTGAAATTAGCGCTACAATTTTTTAGGTTCCAGGAAATAATTAGAATGAACTATTGGGAAAGAATTGTGGTGCAAATTTTTTTAGAACAATAATTTATCGAACACAACACTAAATATTTTCTAGGCCAACTCACACCCGCTAAAACATTAAATACATCGTGTTAACTGAATGCACGCCGTGATGCATAAATATGTTACAGAGTATTATTTAGAAAATTATATAAACTTTATTAATTAAAAAACACAACATTATATATACATTATCCCCTTGGTTCCCAAGACATTGAGAACCAATGTCATGGAATGACCCGGGGTGCTCTGATGCACCATTCGTAAAACTGACGGTTCTTACACCTTTTAAACCCCTCGGTAAACCCCCACCCCGCCCTGACCCAAACACACCCCCACCCCTTTCAATTGCACCCCCAAGTTAATTTTGATTTTGGAGTCAAATTTTGACTCCAAATCAAAATTAATTTGGGGGTGCAATTGAAGTGGTCAGGGGGGTGTTTGGGTCTGGGCGGGGTGGGGGTTTACAGGGGGTAGGAACCGTCAATTTTACGAACGTGGCATCGGAGAACCCCCGAGTCATCCCAATGGGATGGGAACCAACCTCATAAATTATAATGACTTTATTTCATCTAATGACTTTGCAAAACAATTATAATATAATTTTTTTCAATTTTAAAAATTTGGCAACTTTTATTTTAATTTTTCATGATTTAAAATAACTTTTATTTATATTACATTGAACAACCATCAATTATGTACTTTATCCGTCCTAATTTAAATCGTTGTTGTTTGCAAGGTTTAATTGAAACTATTTTCAATCAATTTATTTGAAAATTGGTTTAAAATTTAAAAATAAGGGGTAAAAATTAATAGAGTAAATTTCATAATTGGCCCTTTATAACAGGAGGGTTTCTCTATTTAGTCCTCTATTATCAAATATTACTGCAGTAGTCTTTCTTTTATGGGTATCTTTCTACGAATAGTCCTTTTTTTGATCTTCTATCATGTTGGTATTAATTTGAGGGCTAAAAGTATAATTTCACAGTGATAATATATCTTTTTTGTCATACACAATTCCAAAGGTTGTTCCGTTTGCGTCGTTTGTGAATTACAATCACTTTCTACTACAACCATAGTCTACAAATGTGGTCTTTCGTCGGAATCCTAGCCCACAATCACAGTCATTATTTTTGTGTTATCTGCTTAACCAATATCAGAATACGTTACTAGACATAATGTTGATATCAAATTATACTTTTAGCCTTTAAATTAACACCAACATCATGGCAGAAGGTCAAAAAAGGACCATTTGTGGAAAGACACCCTTAAAAAAGGACTACAAGGGTAATATTTGATAATAAAGGACTAAATATGGAAACCCCCCCTGTTATAAAGGACCAATTATGGAATTTACTCAAATTAATATATTAAAAAAATATAGGGTAAATCAAAAAATTCTACAAAACTAGAAAAGATATGACTATATGATTTTATCAAATGAATTGTGAAAATAGGTATAAAAATATTTAAAGTTTGACCAGGGAAATATTAAACGGACAACTAAAATTGAGATGGAGAGAGTATAAAACAAATTCTATGTATAAAATATTATCTATGCATTTTTCTATGATTATGAGTTGTTTTTAACTTATAAGTCAGTTGATAACGTGTTTCTTTATTCTTATAACACATAAGCTCCTAATAATTTAAAAAATAATTAACCAAATCTTATCTACTTATTTTTAAGTAAGCTTTTCTGTTTCTCGATTGTGACCAAATTATTTACAAAACTATACCCTTCTTTTTATAAATATCTCCGAACGAATGGTCTCTCATTTAAGTCATTTTATAAAAAATACTTCAATAATAAGGTTATAAGTTAAAAATTGGTTTTCTACGAACACCAATACAGACATGGGTAATTTACCTAAATAGGACTAAAACATAATGACTTTCTCAATCTAGGACCATATGTTTTTATTTCCCAATGTAGGACCATTGGTCATTATCTATTAGTCATTATTCAATTAAATGTCCAGCATTACTTGAACATTATTCTTCTCACTAGTCATTATTAAGTCCTATTTAGGGAATAAAAAAGTTTAAGTCCTACATTGGGAAATAACTTATGTTTTAGTCCTAATCAATGCAAATTTCACTACAGGACGAACATTCTCTTTATCAATATGAATTCAACATTTTAATTAGTTTTATTCTACATAATCATTTTATTATTTTAGAAAGAAGGTTATATAAGTTTAACTTCCTTTATCACAAACTAAATGCTTGCACATTATTTACAAGACCAGACTTTATTTACTCTTTTTTACTTATTTTCGTTAGTTATTAGATAAAATAATAGTCATGTTACCACTTGTTTTTTTAACTTTTGATATAGTTTTTTAATGTATAAAATTTATTTTTAATTCCACCCTAATTGTTTTATAAATTGAAATAAAAATAATTTCAATCAAACATCGTAAGCAGAAACAGATTATATAAAATGGGACGTAGGGACTATTATCATAAAAAGATCTTTATATAAATTTTTAACACAATTCATCTTTTTTTGCTTTTATTACTCCGTACTTTTCAAAAAAAAGATTTATATAAATATTAATAAATGTGCATCATTATTAAACTATAACTTTTATTAAAAAAATATACTTGGGGTACCATATCTAATAACTAATAAAATCGATTTATATACTCCCTCGTCCAAAAATATTTTTCTCACTTCTTCAACTTTACCACTCTCTAGCGCATTATTGCTTTTTGAATTAGAAAAAGAGCTCTAAAAGTTAAAAATAGGGACATTCTTGAAAATTTACACTTATTTTCTTACTCCTAAATAAGCGTGTCAAGTTAATACAAGTGAACATTCCTAAACTGAGAGAGTAAGAAATACCATATATTTATTAGAAAAATTAAATAAATAAAAGAGTAAAATTCTCAAAACGGTCATTTCTAATAAGGATCGTAGTTTTCCCAAATTACTCCTCAGTAAATAATAATTACAAACATTGTCTTTTGTAGGTCTCGTTTGGCATCAGTGTTAGACATTAGCATTAGCGTTTTGAAAAGGTTATCCATAGGTAGCCTTTAGCAGTTTCAAAATGAATTAAAATTTTATCCAAAACGCTAATGCTATTCAAAAACATTGCTCCCAAACAGGGTTGTAATTGAGAAGTACCGTAGATATCCCTATATAGTCCTCGAATTCCTATTAAATGATAGTTAAATGGATGATATTTTTGTATTTTCTATCATCAAAATTATGAATAAGTCCCCAAAATGCTCCTTTCAAATTGAGTGGGTGGCCGCTAGGGAACGGACCAACCCCGAGTAGGCTCATGGACTTGGTTTTGGAAAAACATTTACTTATGAACGGCCACATCCCAACCGAATAGAATCATCTCATCGGGAGAAACGCTAGAGTGGGACTAGAGCCACACCCGGGGGTCAAGTGCAGGACGAAACGCAGAGCCAATTGAGTGTCCTAATGGGGGATTTCAAGGATCTCCGGCGACAAATCCAGGAGATGCAGCGCAAGGTCAACCATGGACACGTCTTAACAACTCATACCAACACTCCCCTTGCTCCGGAGATAGTTGTGGAACCTTACCCTATGGGGTTCAAGATTCCTTTCATTAAGCGGTATGACGGGGAGTCAGATCTTCTAGAGCATGTTAACAGTTACATGTTGATGATGATCATCGTGGATGCCACGAACGCCCTGATGTGTCGCTGCTTTCTTCAAACCATCGAAAATGAAGTAGCAGATTGGGCAAATCACATCTATCCGGGTCTGTCCAGAATTAGGACAAGTTAGGCTTGCATTTTTTGGAAGACTTTTCAGGAAACTGTCGATCGAAGAAGCACTTCAAGCACCAGGCATGCGTCCGCCAGAAAAGCAGTGAATCCTTGAAGAGCTTCTTGACTAATTAGAGGAAGGAGTCCCGATAGGTGGAAGGTGCTGATGAAAAGTCGCGGATTTACAAAAGGGGCTCCTCCACACGGATCTTACAACCCATCCTCTGGATACCTTTAAAAAAGCTATGGTCTGGGCTAGGAGGTGTAACCCTAGAGGAGCGCAAAGAAGAGAAGAAAGAGAAACCCCAAAAGGAGGTGGATGATAAACAAAGTGGAAAGAAGCCGCTTCAGGAAAAGAATGTAACACCTCAACCCGCGTAACCCGAATAAATAGGTTAGCAAACCGGGTTGATACTAAATTGGTATCCACATATAGGGATGTAAACAAATCAAATATTTTAAATTCGATTCGCGATTTGTATTCGAATATGATGATTCCAATTCGTGTTATTCAAATTCAAATTCAAATATTATTTTTTATTCGAATATTAATCAAATACAAATACAAATAGGGATATATTCGATTTGGATGATATTCGAATATTCGAATATATGTATATATACACAGACCATGTTTTCAACATCAAAAGTCAAGCAAAGTAATATAGTATAAAGTGTATTTAAAATACTAAGAATTCAATAAATTAATGTAACACGAAAATCTAAAGCATATGATTTTTAATAGTTATATTTTATAAAATATAATTTGTGTAAGATGCAGATGTATTAATGTTTTTATATACGGAATATAGTATAGTATAAAAAGTATCGTAAGTTAAATTACAAATTGATGTTGGTCCATCATATAAATTACATAGCATGATTATTCAAATATTCGTTTATGATTCGATAACTATTCGAATATTAATCAAATACTTATTCAAATCTTATTTTGAATTCGTCTCATATTCGGATTCGGATTCGTATTCAAAAAAATTAAACAAATACAAATTCAAATATATCGGTATTCGCTTCGATTCGGTTCGTTTACACCCCTATCCACATACAATACTTCCAAGAAATTAAGAACATTTAAATTAAAAACTCAGACAATTTAAAACAATTTAAATCTTTATTCGAGTTTATACAAACAGTGCAGAACCTTTATAATTTAATAAAATATACATCTCTTTATATCTTTGCATTCGTACATCTCCTTTGTCATGCTGCCCTCCGGGATGGACTCCAAAGTCAACCCTTCCATGATTGCCTACGTGTAACAAAGGGGAAAAGAGGCCGCATGCTCAACAACGAAGCTGATTGAAAAATATCTAACAGTTCGAACATACACACACTAATTCACAATTATCACATGATATCATGCAAATAACACATACGTTACAGCCACACACAATACCAAGCATAATTACCTGACGCTTGCTCATTTTCCTTTTCAAGAAGACCCGTACGTACGTTTTTACCCGGTTTAACCATTGGAGCCCAGCAAGCATCCACCTGGCTTAGACTCATACCCTCCTAAGTACTTGCGTCAATCCCAGAGATTCCCCCTGGGTAGACTTACCTTGATGAGGGTGTCAGATCAACATGCATCACATGTGTACTGTGTGCTCAGCCCCACTTGCATTTGAGTCGTGAGATTTATACAATTTACATAACCATATATGTGTTGGATCAACACAACATAGCATAATTACAGCAATTAGCAGTCTAATATGGGGTGTTGTCACCCCCTACTTCCCGTCATGCAACAAACGGAGTCTCGAAATCAATTCTTGACGAAAACACATATCAACAGACCCGACATCAGGTACCAGACGGTACGCTTCACGGTACGGGGTACCGTCCTCACGGTACCTGGGCACCGGTCTTACGGTACTTGGGTACCATTCCAACTAACTGGACTCTTCTAGTGAGACTACCACGGTAGCTGAGTACTGACTGGGCGGTACCGCCTGTCTGGTACCTAGGTACCGTACCGGCATAGAAGGAAGCAATAAACAAAGTGTGACGGTAGCACGGTACCATCCCGGCGATATTGTCTACCATCTGACGCAACAATTTCCCAGCTTTGCACCTGTTTAATTTTTCAGCATCAAACCAACCACAATCTCATAACAACAGACACCAATAGGTTCAAATTAATATTCCAAACATTATCAAGCACATTAACTCGTCAGTCAACACCTAAATCATGCATACTCCCCTCCTTGATTCAACGACAACAATTACTGAAACCACAATCAACAATTACATAGATAAATCACATAGATGAACCACGATAATAATTATGAACGGAATTTCAAACCTAGATGCATATTCTAGTGTTAGATGTCCACATACTCACATGGATTTGTTCGATTTGATTCGAAAGAGTCGCCCAGACGATGTCGTTGAAACGGGAGTCATATCCCGCTACCTGGACCTGTCACCGCTGCCCGAAGGTCGTTGCCAGCATCGTCGAATCACCGGCCGCAATTCGGACTTGACCCTTACCTCCCGATCAAGCCCGCTGCTGCCTGGAACCGCCCGAACCCAATCATCGCTGTATTTTGGATTCCATCACTATTGTTAGAATAAAAGAGGGGTCGGGCCTCCCGCTGCTAATTCTGTCGTCGTTGTACCGGTCGCTAGTGGTCGTTCGCCAAAGCACTGTCGTCGTTGACCAGGTCAATTTGCTGTTCGGAAATCCCTGGAGAGTCCAAGCCTCTGCCACCGCCGCTGCTCTCTAGTCCGACGTCGTCCCCAAAAGGTCGACGGAGTTGCTGGAAAATGGCGGAACAGAGAAGGCTCGGCGAAGTTTCCGTCTAGACACTGTCGCTGATTCACTGGCTGGTCACTGCGATTCCGTCACCAGCGTCACTGAATCGAGAGGCGGAGACCTGCTCGCATTGGAGGAGAAGGTGGATGGGTCGCCACCGGCGTTTGCAATAGTTGTTTGTGGATCGGAGAAGGAGCCAAAGTGACTGACGTGCTGATGCTGATCGGGAATCACCGATTGACGAAAAGGCGTATCTGCCTTGGCTGATCGAAGAGAAAGACAAGAGGCGGCGATCAAATAAGAAGACGACTGAAATAAGCTTTTTATGCTCCCTAATTTAAAATGAAGTGTCTGATTAAAAATACATTATTCCGGTAACTTGTTCCGAATTGAGATCCGTTTAAGTTGTTGGATTCGATTCGCCAATCTCTACCCAACGATATAACTTTTGTAATCAATCAACAAGTATTTATGGGTTCCACCTCGCCCGTTTAATGTTATCGTTTGATTAGTGCTGATCGGTATTTTAATTTAAATTTTAACATTTAAATCAGATCAGTCACAATATATTGGGATGATGAGAATCTCCAAAGTATCAATTAATTCTTTAAAAGAATAGATTGTTTTAAATAAATTCATATTTATTTAATTATTGATTAACTTCTAGCTAGATCGGTTTCTAGGGCGTTACATTTCATCCCTGCTTAAAGGAATTTCGTTCCTAAAATTCTTCTAAGGTACAGAGTATAATAGATTTGTTTCATATTTGCATTATGCTTATAAATAGGTGGTTGGCCCCGCCATCCTCAAGGAAATTTCTCCTTGTTCACCGTTCACCACATATGACAAGTTCGTCAAGTTCATAATCAGTCTTTCTTGAGTTTGATTCCAACAGACACGGATGGAGTACCTCCCTAAAGCGTACAAACAATATTTAAGCTTTCAGATATTGTAGCGTCAGTTATTTGATCGATCATTGAGTTCGTATTTGAAGTTCGTTTGATTTGTTAGCTTATGACGTTAGCATAAGATCTTCTCTGGATTTGTCGTTGATTAATAGGGTTGTGGTAGTGTTCAATCCCTTCGCGAGGTAAACAATCGAGTTTAGGAAAGTTTGTTTCGTTGTTAGGGTCTTCGAGCGTTAGAAGTCGTTTCGTAAGTCTATCTCAGATTGTTCTTCTCCTTATCATGATATTACGTCATGATTTGTGTGAAATACCATCACGATCATTTTCACGCCGTTGCTGCTTCACATTTGAATTGCTCTCGAGGGGAGTCAACTTCTGATCGATGCCTACTAATAGTGGATTACTTTTTTATTACTATTCATGTTCAACAATGTTTTCGCATCATTAGCATATTGCTTCGTTTTGCTCGAGTATATAACAAGATATATTCCTAGTAACAATTAATTCGATCATCTATTTATCAATGGCTCTCTTTCTTATCAAAAATAGGATTCTTCAACATGTGGTTACGTCCATGATTTTTAATAATTACAAGGTACTTGGGACTTATGGATTTCTGTTTTAGGAATTTGATTAATAGAAAATTTTGCAAGTTTATTCGTAACGGTCTTCATAACAATTTTTCATTCAGCGATTCTTTAGGCGATCTATTCTTTAGGCGATCTGTTCAGGGTGATGTAGATGCTTCAAGTGACGAGATACAACACCATCTTCTCGTTCATACGTACGTGTGCCTTCATTGTTGATAGAGTAAAATCTTCATCGTTGAGATCTTCAGCGAGTTTTCTCCAGATGTTGCGTAGACGTGCAGACTAGTTCAGTAAGATTACGACGATTTCATAAATGTGTTTTATTCAGAACAAATTCATCGTTACGTTTTAGTCAGATGTTTTGCAGATCACGAGTTTACAAATTCGAGGTCAAGTTTAACATGCAGAATTCTTATCATACAAGGTACTATCATCATCATGGGTACATCATTGCTTGATTTTGGAAAGAGGTTTTGGAAATTTGTTTTGGAGATACAATATCACATATCGTGTAGATGTTCGACCATCGTTAATCAATCAAAGTGAAGAACAATTAGTGTAGTCATACAGGCGTACATTATAGAAAAACTTTAAGAGTTCAGGAATATTATTCATTCGTTTGTCACGATATTCAACCCAACGTTCGTACAATCACACACATTCAACAAGGTGTTTTAAGAATTACTTCTTAAGGATCGTTAATCTTCAATGTATTTCTCAAGCGAGTCATTCAGGACCCCTTGAATATACGATCTACATACATTCGTGATTAAATTCGAGAGATATCACACATTGATTAGTTAGTTGTTGGCTCATTTCTGGCGGAACGCGCTCATCCTTTTTGATCTATCAACAACAAGTTTGCTTTGCATGTATAAGGGTATTTTGTCAGAACTCGTAGCAACAGTCGTTCTTTTTCGTTTCATCTGTGTCTCGCATTTGCTCGGTGTAATCCATTGTTCAGCCCACGTGATTTCAATCACTTAATCAGATTTTGTATTTGTCATCTAACAGTTCATGCATCATACTCGTCGGTACCCTACTGTTGTCCTTATCATCGTCGTGCGATCGATGTCCTCTACATTCTTTCTTGTCGTCCTTGTCCAATCCACGACATTGGCGATCGTCGATATATCAATTTTGTCGAGTGCACCCTAGTTTGTCATGCTCTTGGAGTGTGTCTTACACCCTCCCTAGCTCTAGTATTTTGTGTGCCATTAATCACGAGATTCTTTTCACCAATTCTTTGCGTTCAAGTCATGTCGGGGCGCAAATTCAATGTTTGAGATGGAGTGTCTTCGTGGAGTTGCGTCGCATATATTCGTAATGTTCGTGTTTGCTTCAGCTTTGGCCCTCGATGGATCGTGCTTGGCCAGTGTACACAATGTAGTTCGATGCTCAAGATTATCGTGTTTTACTCCTTACAAGTAGTACGTGGTGATATCATAACTTCACATTTTTTGCGCGCATTCGGAGGTTCGTCCCCAAGTTTCAGGTGGCATTCGATTTTGTGACACGACATTATTAATAACGTATTCGACATTAAGTGTAGTCATCGATCTCGGAGTAGGTTCACCTTCTCGAGTCATAACCTAAAATCTGCAAATAGCCTTGTCAATATTAACTTATTCGTTTTTGATTTATTAAAGTTGTCTTTTAAACAACTCTCTTAATCATACTAACGAGGGTAAGTGGGGCGTTCTACTAACGTCACCACTATCACTATCGAGTTATGCATTTATGAATGAAAAGTTGAATGATTGAAAAAGCCTACCAAGAAGAACTCTAGGACTGACCTCAATGAAATAGAGAAAGTTATGCCATAAGTATAAAGAGGTTAAAGCCATGTGGTATTTGATGAGTCCAATTGCTATTTAGGTACAAACGTGCACATGGGGATCTAAGAAATGTCATTTTGACGGGGACAAGGATCTCACCCACCCAAGGAGGAACTCCCGAGTTGGTTTGAGTTTGATCTTTCTTCCGAAGGGAAAGGTCATGACTCCATAGGTAAGTTGTATTAACTGAGCCTTAGCCTGAAATAGATTATGACCCAAAGAAGGTTATAAGTGAAATGACTAAAATAGCATGTTATATTCATGTTTGATGGTAATACCCCTTGTTATACAATGCTTATGATGATATTTATGACGTGCTTCTACGCATGATATTGCATGATATTATGAGCTAATGAGTTTGTCTTTATGTGTGATCAAATGTTAGATATTTCTTACTTAACATCATTGGTGACCGTGTAGCATTTGTTCCTTTGCTATATGTATTATTCAAGGTCAAGATGATCCTAGACCTAGTCCCAGAGGGCGATGAGGATGAGGAGATGTGCATGGACATTCTGAAGGATTTTGAATTACTATTTATTACCGGATGACTTATTACTTTTACAAGCTTGATTCCCAGGTTTTGGTTTAAATGTTTACTTAAGCTTCCGCACTGTTTTTAATTACTTTGATTAATATTTGAATTATATTTTGAATTATTTATTTTTAGTTTTGAAAATGAGTTGTGTTTGGGTGCCAATTTAGTAGCAACGCGATTCACAAATCCATGTATTCGAGTTATGCGGCTTGAGGTGTTACAGATTGAGTATAATTCCAATGACAAGAAGAAGGTGTAACTAAATGCAACAGCAATCAACTTTCTACATTGTGCCATAAACCCGAACGACTATAAAAAAATCTCAAGGTGCAAGATGGCAAACAAGATGTGGAACAAATTAGAGGTCACATATAAACGAACAATTCACGTGAAGGTCTCGAAGGTGGATATACTTGTCCACGAGTACGAGCTTCTCATGATGGTGGCCCATGAGATGATTCATGACATGATCTAGCAGTTCTCAACCATAGTCACCAATTTGGATACACTTAGGAAGCAATATGATGAACATATTCTTGTTTGAAAAATTCTAAAAAGCCCCAGAATGATATGACAGACCATAGTCAATCCTATCAAAGAAGGACGAGATTACAACACGTTGAGATATTATGCACTCTAAGGCAAACTTGTTACTTATGAAATGCCTCACTTTTCTCGTGCAGCGAAGATCAAAAGAGAGTCAAGTTTATCAGTAACACCCCGAACCGCGTAACCCAAATACATGGGCCGGCGAATCGGGTTGCTACGAAATTGGTATCCAAACACAACTCATATTTAAAAAGAATTGAAAACAAATACAAAATTTGAAACATCCATGAGAGCAATTCAAAAACTGTGTGGAACCACTACGTCAAAAACAGTGTCAGACGACTGTTCATTAACTACTGTTTATGGAAAGACAGTAGTTAAAAAAATCAGACTATTGTTTGTTGTTGTTGGCTACAAAAGTAGTAGTCTAGCTATTATGCTTAAAACTAATTTTAAAGTTTCGAGAAACGGTATTCTATTATTAGTTGTCTGTGTCATATCAAAATGCAGATTTTGTTATCACAGTTGTCCATAATAAGTTAAGAATACTCTTTTTAAACAGTAGTCTAGTTATTCAGTCTAGAACTGTTTTTAAAGTTATGAGAAACAATAATCTATTGGGAGTTGTCTATGTCATATAGTATTTTTGGCACTGTTGTTTATTTTAAGAATACAATACTCTTTTTTAATAATAGTCTAGATACTTAGCCAACATCTGTTTTTAAAGTCCATAGAAACGGTAATCTATTAGTAGTTGTCTGTGTCATATCAAAATACAATTTTTTTTTTGCCACAATTGTCTCTCATAAGTTAAGAATACTCATTTTCAACAGTAGTCTGGCTATTTAGCCTAGAACTGTTTTTAAAGTTTTGAGAAACAATAATCTATTACAAGTTGTCTCTGTCATATGGCTTTTGTTGCCATAGTTGTTTATAACAAGTTAAGAATACTCATTTTAAATTGTAGTCTGACTACTAAGCCTAGAACTATATTTAAAGTTCTGAGAAACGGTAATCTATTACTGGTTGTCTGTGTCATATCAAAATATGCTTTTTGTTGCCACAATTGTCTATAATAACTTAAGAGTACTCATTTTACACAGTAGTCTTGCTATTTAGCCTAGAATGGTTTTTAAAGTTCCAAGAAACAGTAATCTATTACTAGTTGTCTATGTCATATAGTTCGTGTTACCACAATTGTCTATAATAAGGTAAGAGTACTCTTTTTAAACACTAGTCTAGCTATTAAGTCTAGAACTATTTTTAATGTTCTAAAAAATGGTAATCTATTACTAGTTGCAATCATACAAATTGCATTTGATAAATGTTTTTTTTTAATTTTAACCAAAAAAAGTGAAATTCTAACATATTACGAACTGAGAGATTTTTTATTTTCAACTAAAATTTTAATTGATAAAAAGAAAAAAAGTTAAGGGGTGTGGCATCTCTAAAGAACATGTACAAGAAGCCAAAAGATAATAAGAACAAAGCCTAAAAGAGATTTAATGATAGAGTGATGGGTTAAGAATGTATGTGAAGAATTCCAACAAGATTGAATCAAAGAAAAAAAGTTTAAAAACAAGAGAGAAGTGATGGGTTAAGAATGAAAGGTGTTTGCAAGATCGGCTCTCAAAAGTACTGCCAAGCAATACAAACCAATTGAAAGCATAGTCCAGCAAGAGAAGCAGACCATACAAGTTCTTACTTTACATTTTATGTAATCTAGCGATAGCTTACTCAAACTTCAGTTTCTTGAATTGTTCAACTAGTAAGCACTAATAAACAACAATCAGATATACTACTACCATAAGTACACTATACACACCAAAAGCGAGACTAAATTTATTTGTATAAATTTTACGTGTAGTATCAAAGATTTCCTCCATATTATTATACTAGAATAGCCCAAAAAGAGTAGGTACACACCAATTAAACGATCACATAATTTTATTGAGAATTTTGTGATTGCCATTGTGCTCTCTCGCGTTCCGGGGCTAAGCTACACTTCTTCTTCAAAAACGCGAGGTTCCCTACTTAACCACCCTCCATGAATGAAGTAGGTTGGCGGTTAATTCCAATGGAGGCGTCCCCTGGTGCTAGCTAACTTTCCTGCCCAGCAAAAGCACCAGTATACCCATTTAATGATTATTAAATGGTTCAGCAAAAGCCAATGTAGACTTTCAAACCCCAGCAAAAGCAAATCAAAAAAGTGTTAAACCCTGGCCCAAAACATAGATATGATGTAGAAACCAAACAAAAACTATGCAGCATAATAAACTTCACTAGGACTGACATACTGTAGCTTTGAAAAACAACCTATAAGGTAGCCAGAGACCATGCCAACCCATGTAGAAATCATCTACAGAATCTAATTGTTCCAAGACGTGCTGCCAAAGATCAGAGTTCATAGTACTTGGTGCTATGTTTTAATTAGCGCAAGATCAGTAGCTAAACCATGAATGAGTTTGAAACTCACATCATCCACACAACACAAAAATAGAGAAGTATGAATCAAAACTCAATTCATGCCCTTTGCAGAACTCCAAAGTTTGATGAATTTCCAATTAGCAACAACAAAAACACACCCCCAAGAACCCCAAATGATTTATCTATGAGCACATAATAAGCCAAAAAACACAACTGTATAAACCTTAAATATAAAATTACTAGACTAAACCGACAATTCAAGAAATAGAACAAGGGCTAATGTTTATTTGAAGAACACTTAAATCAAAAGTGCAAGTGAAAGAGAACCCACTAGATTCTAACCAAGCATATGCATGTAAAAAAGGTAGGAAAAGAAAGCATTCAAGCATAGACCAAGAGCCAGATCAAAGAAATATATCTCATTTTCTATTTCATTTTTATTGATCCCCACACACAAATGTCATTGCAATTAGGATGTACTTTTGGATGCTGACATAGAGAGATTAAAACAAAAATATGGAAACTGCAATACATCCCTAAATATTCATAAAATGCAAAAATATCACAAGATCCTAAGCTTGCTTTATAGATAAAATGGTTTAAAACTAAATCTAATGCATCACAACTTCAGAATTGACACAAGAGAACACCAAATAATGTAATTAAAGATTAAAAATTTCTGCAATAACATCAAAACGAATAGAGATTTTTAAAGGAGGCTACCAATCTCACCCTCAAAGATTTTTATTTTTTCGTGTTTAATATTCACCTTTTTGGACTCTATTTTGGGCAAAGCTCAAAAGTCTGCTTCCAGGGAAGGATGCGACTGAGTACGGTGACGGGGAGCAAAATCGGTAAGCTCTAATGGAGGTAATTCGGTCAGCCCTCTGTTTTCCAGCAACAATAGTACACTAGAGCTTCATCTCCTTCAGGCAGCGGTCGTAGATGACGGTGATGTTGAGATCTTTCTTAATTGCCGCTGCTGAAAGCCCGCCGTCCGATCTACCACATCGATGAACCATATTTAACTACGATTCCCCAATGATTCTCCAAGAAAGACAAAACAGTGGCGTCCTAAAATGGATTCTCGGTCCAGTATAGAGATGGGGGGGAGGTCTGATGGTGAAGAAGGGGGGGAGTATTTTGCCTCCAAACTTTTCATGAGGTTTGACAAAATTGAGAGAGAATGAGATTTTTTGCCTAAAAATTTTAGATTAAACATATTTAAAAAAATTCCACGAGTAATGAAAATTTTTTGCCTCCAAATTTTTTGTGATGTTCGAGAGGAAATGGAATTTTTTTGTGAAGTTTGGGATATATCAATTTTTAAGGTTTGAGAGGCAATTTTTTTTTATAAAGAATAATTCTTTTTTGGAATAAATTGGAAGGAATTGAAAAATATTTGAAAAAATAAAGTGATAACACTTTATTTTTTCTAAGTTTTACAATTCTCTCTAGTTTCTTTCAACTTCTCCCAATTTATTTCAGTTTCGAACTTTGCAATTCCAACTTTCGATAGATTTAGTGAACAATCATGATCGAGTTAAATGGGATACAGTGAGTCATTTGGACAGATACCGTGAGTCTTTCTCCCTAAACCATGATGTGGTGTGTG
Organism: Cuscuta australis; assembly: GCA_003260385.1. Classification (NCBI taxonomy): domain Eukaryota; kingdom Viridiplantae; phylum Streptophyta; class Magnoliopsida; order Solanales; family Convolvulaceae; genus Cuscuta; species Cuscuta australis. The sequence goes on along the minus strand of NQVE01000126.1, from coordinate 36,218 downwards.
ACATGGATATATATAAGTGATCTGATCTGATTGGATTTTCTTAGATACAATCGTAACTGGTTTGATTTGTTCTAATCGCAACAGATCTAATCTGGTCTAATTGTAGATATATTTAAAGCCGTTTATGATTTGATGTGGTTTTATTTGTTCTAATGGGATCTAATGTGATTAAATATGACTTGATCTAATCTGATCTGAGAGTAGTTATGTGTAATGGTGTTTCTGATCAAACTAGATTATAACTATTCAAATCAGATATAAATGAACAATCCAAACTAAAATTAGCGGGATTACTAATTTTTTTTGAAATCTTTGCATTTTAAAAACGTTTAAAAAAATAAAAATTTGAAATGAAAAAAGTTATATATGATCTAATCTGATTTGATTACCACAGTGCGAAGTTCTATTTTGGGAAAAAACATGAAGGTCCTATTTTGGTACTTTTTCTATGTTTTAGTTCTATTTATGGTGATTTCTTATCTAATATTGTAGTTATATACAAAGTTATTTCTGATCAAACCAAATTAGATATATTTAGCTACAGTCTAATCAAATCATACCAGATTAGATCATCAGATCCAATTATAGTTATATTTAAAACTGTTTCTAATCCGATTTAATGAGATTTGATTCTATTATATGATCTAACCTAATCTAATCTTATTGTACTTTTACGTAAAGTTATTTATGATTAGATCAAATTAGATATATTTAGATACAATCTAACCAAATCATACCAAATTAGATTTGAAAAAACTTTATATATAATTACCATTATTTTAGATCAGATCTCATCAAACCAGTTCAGACCATATCAAACTATTTCTAATTTTATCAGATAAGATCTAATCAGTGACTTGGGATAGAATGAGTCACCTAGAGAGAGACATATATTGTTGAACAAACATATACTAGTACCGATATGGACAGGTAGGTACTGGTGAGTTGACTTATAAGCTACTTAATTATAAGTTAGAAAAAATAAGTATGTTTTAGAGAGAAAGACCAAAGTAGGACTAAAACATTGAAAATATACCAAAATATGACTTCTATGTTTTTATTCCTGAAATGAGACTTACATTACCAAACATGGTCATATACATTACTAAAAAAGTATAGTAATTCACACATGTACACTGCCACATTACCACAGTGCAAAGTCACATTACCACAGTGCAAAGTCTTATTTTGGGGAAAAAACATGAAAGTTCTATTTTGATACTTTTCTCTATGTGTTAGTCCTATTTAGAGTGATTTCTATATGTTTTACCTGCTTTTTAAAGCAATTTTTTTGTTTCTCCGTTTCGACGAGATTATTTACAAAACAATTGTTCGCCTATTATGAATATATTCAAATGACTTATATATCATTACCAAAAGTATTGTAAAGTATTAATATACAGCAACAGATTATCACAATGCAAATATATTTTGGGAGATAAAAATATATACTCGTGTATTAGCACCTTCTTTATATTTTACTCATATTAAAAATAATAAACATATAACTTAATTTGGGATAGAGGATGTAAAACTTAAAATAGATAGTTGGGGGAGCGATTAAATCAAAGGAGGGAATAATTTTTTTAGCAGTAGGAGGGAAACAAATTATTCAAAAATTTCAGTGTCCCCAAAATGTGCGTCCTAAACCAAAAATGTCTGTGTCCCCAAAAATTTCATTGGGTCGCTCGGCATTGTTCTCGTAACATTATTCACCCATGATTCTCAAAGCTTCCTTCTTGATTTTTTGCTTGTTTTCTGTCATTTTTAGAGCTTTAGATCCGACTTTCGCTATTGATTCCCTTTTTGAGTTCATTTTCTTAGATTTGGGTCTTGATTGTGCCAGAATCGAAGGTCAACTCTCGATGTTACTGTTCATTAGCGACCTTGTAGATTTCAATTCACATCGTTTCTTGATCGATTGAAGTCCAACTTTTTGGGTCTTTTGAGCAACTTGGGATGCACTTTCAAGGCTTGAAGTTGGTTTTCCATTCCAATTAAAGAATCCTTTTAAATTAGAAAATTCTTGGATTTGGTGCGCTATTCACGACGTAGGTTTGTAGTTCGAATTACATTAGGTTTCTTACTTGTGTTTGCCCCAATTTTTATATTTTCTTGGTTGGTTTCTAGAGGTCTTTTAGTATCTATTATTGGATTTATTGTGTCACTGGTTCTTGCTGCACTACTTTGTTGGAGACTTCATGGGTCTGTTGCAGCTGTTAATGATAGTGGTGTGTCGTACCTCTTGGCTTGATGGTTTTTGAGGGATAACCCACAGGTTTGTTACTCATACCACTGGGCAAATACTGGCCTTTGTGTATTTGTTTTGATTTGTGTTGAATTTGTTGGCGACATTCACCAAGTTCTTAGCTTCTTTTGCTCCATTATTTTAGTATGTTGGTCAGATTTTAGGGGTTTTTCATTGCCTTGAGTTGGTTTTTGTTTTAACAAACAGGTTCACCAAGTTCTTATCTTCTTTTCAATCCCCTTACTCACTCGGTTCTTTTTTCTAGTTAAAATAGATTATGACTTATTTTTATAGGTGGTCATGCAGGAGTTATAAGTTTACCTCTTTTGTCTCAGGTTTAAAAACTCATATGCAAAGTGCAAAACTGGTAAAACCTGTAGTTAATGTCATATGTTTAACTTTTAAATTTTTAACGAGCAAGGCTAAACCTCTGTGTTCTTTATCTCTGGAGGAAATTTCATATCTCACCTCATCAGGGGCGGACCCAGAACATTCATACCATGGGGTCGCCGGTCGCAATGTAGAAACTTTATATCCAACAATCACGCTTCTAACAATAAATAAACAGTATTCTACAATACATAACATTAAAGTTTATATATATTATTGAAAATACTAATTAAAAATAGTTCTACATTGCAAATGTGAAATACATCTTACAAATGATAACGTCTAGTTTTCATATTTTGAAAGTGATTTATTATTTTATCATTGCTAATAGTAGCAAAGACATCTCTTTCAATATATGTCACTAGACAATCATTTAACCATTGGTCACAAATTTTGTTTCGAACCTCATTCTTCACAAACTTCATGGCTGAAAAAGCACGCTCAACACTAGCAGTTGCTACCGGTAGAAGCAAAGCTAACCTTATGAGTGTGTAAACATGTTGATATGTCATATCCTTCTTTGCAATGCTATATTCCAACCAAGGGAACTCATCAAACCAAGCTGGACGAAAGTTACAATTATAATCTGACATTACTGTAACAGGAAACTTATGAGCTTTAGGTTGGAAAGGACCCTTTTTCAGATAAGAACGACGAATTTCATCTTGTACATTTGGATGATAATCTATAATTTACAAAATAGATAAACGAATTCAATTCTCTATTTTGCTATTTAGAATAACAAATTTATAAAAATTAATTTAAATTATCACAATTTACAAATAAAATAAAAATATCCAATTTAGATAAATCAATTTAAGAGAAAAAATGACGCCGTTTAGATTTTACTCTTCTTAAAAAATAAGTGTAAAGTTAGCACCAAAACTGGATTTGAACACAGGATCGCCCAGTCACCCACCCGAACACGGAACAACGTAGCTATCCACTCCTTCAGCGCTGACAAGTAGTAACATGTAGCGTTTTGTAGAATATATACTATCTCTAGGTATTCATTAAAAAAATAAAAAAAGATATATATATGGTAAAAAAAATTAAAATTTTCGTGGGGTCGCTTGACCCCATATGACCCTATGTGGGTCCGCCCATGCACCTCATGTATTCAGAATGGAGGCATTGAGGTTGTTAAGGTATTGTGAGCTCCAATAAGTGTGTATCCAAATTCTAGTTTTACTATTAAGTTGGTAATCATGCAATGGAAGTAACTTAAGAAACTATGTCAACTCATTGTCATTTCTAAATAGTCGATAGGTTTGATGGTTTCACTAAACTTAAGTTTTCCTTTTTCTTCATCCTATACCCCAGGCAAAAGCTGGTGCAGGATCTGCAACGATGTCCATTTTAAACATTCATTTTTTTCTCTGTTTCACTTCTTTTTCTAACAATTCAATTGATGATATGGTTTATAATTGGTTTTGGTATATATGCAAAAAAGGATACACCGAGCACAATTGATGGGATAATAGACAATTTCTACAATTCATCCTCTTACACCACTACTAAGCTTATTGAAGACCAAAGGTAAGCTTGTATTGATTGGTCTCCCGGAGAAACTCCTTGACTTTTCGGTGTTTCCCTTAACCATGGGTATGTAATACTAGCCACACTTCCATTCATGCGTTGTACATATCTCTGCTCCACCTTGGCATTGATCTAAAATGAACTAAATGACATTAATTTCATGTTGTGATTGTGGATCGCAGGCAGAAAACTAGTTGTAGGAAGTGGCATCGGTGGAATAAAAGGGACTCGATGAACTTCTCAGCCAAGATAACATCACGCCCGATGTTGAGATTGTGGCGATGGACTATATCAACACCGCCATGGAATGCCTAGACAAAGCCGATGTGAAAAACAGATTCGTATTCAATTTTTCCACGGAGTATTACTAAACCAGATCACCATTTTGCAGGTGTGTTGTTCTTGTTCAGTCGCAATATACTCTCTGCCTGGCCCAAGGACTGAACAACATTGATGTATACTATATTTGCACTTCCACACTTTACATAAACTGGAATTCTGGTGATGTCATACTTAAATTCTTAATGTAATTTTTTAATAACAAATGGGATCCTCTATTCCACTGTCCCTATTCCATTGTAGTGCCACTTATTCTAATTGGGCAAAATCATATTTATTACTGTTTCCTTTTTTATCATATTAATTAATCAATAGACATCAATAAACCATGCGAGCATCCATGATGACTCATACCCATATGAGATAGGGAAAGTGGGAAAGTATTTGAACTCCATTTTAACTCGCTCTCTAGCTATATTTCTTTTTTCATCTGAAACACTACTGCTACATGTAGTAGATGATTTGCTTAGCACAATTGGTGAACTACAGGTACAATTTAGCAAGTTGTTTGAAAGCAGAAAACCAACAATCAAGCTATCTTATGGGGAATTGCACCTCCTTGCTCCTTCATTGAACTTGTCCCTTCAATAACAGGTTCAACCAACTCCATGGAATGGCTAGAGATTATATGTTCTAGGTGGTTGTCTCCAACAATTGGTTCTTGATTCACAATGATCATTTTAGGAGTTATTTAATCCACGAAGATTCTCAAGGATTGGGTTTCTCTGTAGGAGCAACAACTTGTACCATAGGAATAAGATGGATTGAAGAGGCAGACATGTAGAATATGTAAATTGTAAGGAAGATGATGTAAATATTAAATTATTAGATGTTTATAATATTTTAAATGTATGAATTTATATATTGTTCAATATATTGTATTTTTGAATTTATATTTATTTGGTAATAAACACAAGATAACAGATGTCTAATAAAAAATTCAACTACCATTTAAACTAATAGTTTGAAAAGTATATGTACAACTACACAAACCCGTAGTGTTAATAACATTTAGACAATCAAAACAAACAGTTTTTTGAAATACTACAAAAATAGTAGTTCATATTTTAAAATACAACGTGAAATAATAGTTGTCTGAAGCAAATTTCTTTAGTAATCTTTAGAGTAGCTGTCTGATAAACAATTCAACTACTGTCATAAAAGATAGTTTGAATACTTCAAGGAAAACTACAAAACACCGTTGTGTTGATAATCAATATACAACTAAAACAAACAGTTGTTTGAATAAGAATAATGTTAGTAGTCCATATTCTAGAAATACAACAAAAGATAACAGTTGTCTGATGCTATTTTTGTTTAGTAGTCTTCCGAGCAGTAGTCTGATATATCTTTCAATTATTTTTTAAAGTAGATGTCTATATTGTTGAACGACAACACCAAGAATTAGGAGTCTGAAGTTAAAAACGGCAGTAGTATTCATTATAGATAGACAACAAAAATTCACAGTTTTCTTTAACTCTAAAAAACAGATGTCTTACTCATACAAGGACAACACTAAAAATTTGTACTCTAAAACACTACAAAACAGGTGTCGTCTACCATTTTACACAATTGTTTTTAAACAATAGTCTGTAAATATATCAGACAACTGCTCGGAAGACTACTGAAATCAGCACCGTGAGACTACTAAAAGAAACAGTTGTCAGTATCTATTTTTGACGTAGTGAACCTACGTGCAGCAAAAGAACAAATGCAACACACTCAGAATTGGAGCTAAGTGAGATATATATCTAACATTCAAATATACATATAGATCACCTCACTAGTTCATAACATCACACAATATCATGCACACAAGTTCATCTCGTACATCAACATAACAATTGAACTCATAAAAAACTAGTGAGAGCAGTATATTGTGTGATGTTATGAACTAGTGAGAGCAATAAAAAGTAATAAGTCAAAAGAGGAAGAGGTAATGTGCTTTCCCATAAAATGGTTACGAATAAATCTTGTCTGTTGGAACACATTTTGTACGATAAACTAAAGTCGTGTTCATTTCTGACAGGTTTTGATAATTGCCAAACCGCCGTGGATATAAAGAGTTTCGTTGAATAACTCAAGGCGTGAAGAATGGCTTGGAACAAGACCTAAAAGACTCAAGGACAAGATCAAGAATTGAAGACTTAGTCGAGTCGGTCTTTTGTGATCAAAACCGACAATAAATTCAAGTCTCGGTTCTCAAAAAGTCAAAACAATTTTTACAAATCATAAAATATTTTTTGTGCATCAAAACAAACATTTTTGATGATTTCTTTTATTGTTAAAATCCCTGGTCCTTGCTCAGAACCGAAACCACCTAAGTTGGCGTTCGGCTTTCGACGTTCGGTTTTTGGCGCCCGAACCAACTCCGTGGTTTTCAATATTTTAAACCCTGTTTTTACCTCTGAGCATTTTTAAAATGTTCCCAAATAATTATTTTATAAAAACCACTTTTGTATCTTGGCCAATCGGTCTAACACGTGAAAAACAGTCTAAACCGTACGCACGTATTATACGACCTTGGAGACTTGATTTTTACCAAACAAGTCTTGTTTTCACTATTTTATACCATATACAATATTTTCCAAACTTGGTTTTTACTTTTGGGAACACTTCGTTTTTGGACCTCGGTTTTTCAAAACGGGTTTCAGCTGGCTAGACTTTAGCTCGGTGATAATCGATTATCACCTTAGTGACAATCGACTATCAGCCCCTGCAGCTTTGAACTTCCAAAGTTCTGAAGCACGCCATAATCGATTATCACTTATGCAATAATCGATTATCAGTCTTTGCAGCCAAAACCCAGAATCTTCTGAGAGGACCAATAATCGATTATCACTTGTTGACAATCGATTATCTGGGTTACCGTTGTCCTCCAATGGATAGAATTTTAAATTTTTGGACAGGGAATCTTTGGATAATCGATTATCAAGCTTTGATAATCGACTATCAGTCTGTGTCCCTGAAAAATTTGTCTTCATCCTGTTGGAAATTCTAGCAACGGGTTTATCCCATTTTGGGCTATAAAATGGCACCCAAATCCTCTCTTTTTACACACAATTCTTTAACATTTCAATACTCCTTCATTGCATAAGCATTCCTATTTTTCTTAGCTATTTGAGAGCCAATTCTTGAAGAAATTGTCGTGTTCTTGAGCGTTTACTAGTTCACTCATATCTACTCTTTGTGAGAGTTTTTATCCCTGAGTGTTTAAGTGTTTTCATACACTTTAAGGGAGGTTGTTCCCTTGTTGTAAACTCAAAGGAAATTACTTGTTCCTTCGTGAGAAGTCTTGGAGTGCGGTATCTCCGAGCAAAGGTGTTGAGGCTCGTGTGACTCGGGTTCTCAAGTTGTATCGGTTTGTTAAGCACCCTTAAGCTTAACGGAGTTAGTGTAGCTCGAGAGAGTCTCTCGGGGGGCTGGATTAGCCACACGTTGTGGTGAACCAGGATAAAATTCGGTGTGCTCCTTCCTTACGCTCTTTACTTTAACGCTCTCGTTTTTAATTTCCTGCGATTTTTTTTTAAACGCTATTCACCCCCCTCTAGCGTTGGGCCTTTATTCTAACATTGTCAATGACAACTTTTTTGTAAAAAATTATATTTAGGTATTTGACTTAATTTGTTTACTCTTGATTTGAAAAAATATGTTTGATTATCGTTTTAACTTCTTAGGAAAAAACAACGTAGTGATTTTAAATAAAAACATATAAATCAGAAAAACATTTGATCAAACATTAAAATGACCAATTTTACAAAGGAAAGGTACATATACTGTTGATAAAAAAGTTAAATGCATTTAGTAATTTCACTCTTTACCTTAGAAGAATTTCGGGGACGAAATTCTTTTAAGAGGGAGAGAATTGTAACGACCCAAAACCGGATTAGTAGTTAGCTGTGATTTCTAATAAAAATAAATATAATATTTATATTATATTTTCTTACTCAAAAATATGAATTATTTGTAAATTGGACCATTTTAATTCAAAATTAGATTTTCGGGTAGATTTCGTAAAATGGTGACCAACGGAATATAGTTCATTAAATTTTGACTTATGTGTGGAGTGTGATGAGTAAAAAGTAGAGGTTATACTTCAATAATTAAATAAAATAAATAAATAATAATGTAAGAATAATAAATTACTAAATACGTAAGCTATTAAATCTTGATCCTAATTGGAGTTGGCAAAACATCACCTTATACTAAATATATGTACGTAGTCCAAATACTCCCTTATAAATAAGTTATACACGTGCGAAAGAAGAAAAAATACAAAGTAATAACGCATTGAATAAACGGGGAGAAGGGAAGGAAAATCAGTGCAAGGTACTGCAAAATCAGTGGGACTCTGGGAGTAATATTTATAGAGTATTCTCGGTTGAGAGGAAGAAAAAAAGAAAGAGAGTTGCCCTAGTGTCATGTGGTCGGATCAGACAAAGCAGGACCGTGACACCGCCTATTGTTCTCCTTGTTCGATTGTTTTATTTGTCACTTCGTTTAATTCATCAAATTCTCCAAGGTGAGTGATTTATCTCTCGTTAGAATTGATTTGTGTATTGGGATTTGTTGATTTATTCTCGTTTAATTGACGTTGGATTTGTGATTATGATTGGTGAATTGTCTGATTGATTGTGTTGAAATTGTAATTAGATTTACTGTGGTCGTTCATCATCTTTTTGTCTCTCTGCTGTTCGTCTCTTCTATCTCTCTCTCTCTCTCTCTCTCTCTCTCTTTTATCTTTTGTTTCTACCATTCTTTTGTTCAGTCACGCCTTGGGTACTGCGCTAGACTCACCATCGAAGGGAGTTTTTTCTGCCGTTGAGAAGCTCTGGCCGCTGTCGGAGGTGGGGAACTTTTCTCGACGTGTTACCACTGCCGGCTCCGTGTTCTGCGATGGGTGGATGTCGAAAGTTGCCGCCGAATTACTTTCCGGGTTGGTCGCGTGAAGAAGACTCAGGTGGCAATTGGGGCCTCCTAATCATGGAACTAAAATCAATTTCTGAAAAAATAAATTGACCCTAAGGTTTTTAATTTGATCTCGATTTGATCCTTTTCAATACTTGATCTTTGAATTTACCAACGGTTACCAAATTGATCCAGGTCTACCAACTAGTGAAATTGTGTTAAGTGTAAGTTGAACTGAATTGAGAAATAGGTCACATAGTGGTACTAGCCAGTGGCTGTATTGAATTAGAAATCTATAACACTTGTAGGACTGAGAGTTGGAAATTTACGGTCATGCAGGTGTCGGCGTACACTTGATGGTCTCCAGGGTTAAAGCGTACGTACGGGAGCCAGTGACCTACCCCGGCACCTCCGTGGTAGGGGTTCCAACCCGCCCAATTGGACACCTTCCATTAGAATTACAAGCTTGGCCTCTTGGCACCTCAAAAGTGTCAATGACTGGTATGTTTAGTTAGACTTTAGTCGTATATGTTAAGTATGGTAAAATTATGCAAGGATCTGAAATGAACAAACGAACGTACGAAGGAATAGACGAGCAATTGATCATACATGATCTTTTACCGTCGAGAAGCTCTGGCCACTGTCGGAGGTAAGGCATTGTTGAGAAGTATTGTGTGACATTCAAATATACATATAGATGACCTCAATAGTTCATAACATGACACAATATCATGCACACAAGTTCATCAGGTACATCAACATAACAATTGAACTCATAAAAAAGATTGACAATATAAGATACTATGCTCGTGTTACTTTAGTCTATAACTTACTTGGCTCAAACCATATTCTAGGTTTAAGCTTACACTTATTTTGACTTTCTTATTTGAGTCATGACCTTTCCCTTCACAACAAAGATCAATCTGAACCAACTTGGGAGTTCCTCGTTGGGTGGGTGAGATCCATGTCCCCTTCAGAGCGACAGTTCAAAGATCTCCGTGTACACATTTGTACCCAAATAGCCATTGAACCCAGAAGGTACCATATGGCTCTAACATTACTATACCTATGGCATAACTTGCCTCTATTTCATTCAGGTCAAATCCTAGAGTTCCTCTAGGTTCGCATATTACTTTTGTATTACTTAGTATTCACAAGGCTTACAACACCAATAAGCACTATTAAATTCAACCATAGGCAACCATGATCAACGAACTAAAACATCGGCCTAGCATTGGGTGCGAACACCCAAGCTTACCATCATACAATAAACAAAGTCACGAAATCAATAACTCAGTCCTTAAGTACTTGATAGGTGTAGGTTTTGCCAATGAAAAATGGCTTGTGGCGGTAGCACGGTATTGACTTGGCAGTACCGTGTTACTGTGTGACGCATAAATTACATGTTAAACACTGGTTCAATTTCTAGCACCAAACCACATCCAATTTTGAACGTTTCAGCACAAATACATTCATAAACCAATTCCTAACTATATCCAACCTTACCATAACCAAATATAACTCATTCATACATACAATCAACAAATTCTAACAAAATTCCTAAAATAGATTTTCACATAAATCAAGCGTAATAATCCTACGAACGTAAGATTAAAATTTATAGGCATAACCTAGTGTTAGATGTCCATGTACTCACCTCAAATTCATTGAATGAAAGCTACAAAGAATAGAACCTAAAGAATAGTTTTGATGGCACAACTTCTCTTTTCCTTTCTTCTTCTTCTTCTTCTTCTTCCTTCTTCTTCTTTCTTCTTTCGGCGTTGTTCATGTTCCTCTGTTGCTGCTCTGTTCTTTTTATTTTTATTTTATTTTTTTTAGTTTTTTATCAAAATAAGAATCATTTTTTTATTAACCAAGTATACATATTTTAATTATAAAATTGATATGTAAAGTTATTTTTAATAATTGAAATACGTCAAAAAAATGTAAGAAAATGACAAATATAATGACTTACCACTGTATGGCACTCCACTTACTCGCCATACATTGATTAGACTATTTTTTATGGGAATTTCTTCCATGTCTTGGCTAATTAATACAATTTGATAATAATTTGTCTTATTGAATATTGAGAGATATGGCCCTATATATAGGGAATACAAGAATAATCAACATACAATTAGGAAAGGAAAGAATAATCCTAGTAGGATTAGGAATGTAGTATCCTAATCTAGTTTTACTTCTAATATCCCCCCGCAAGCTGATCAACGGAGACGAGGGGCAGCTTGGAACATAAGTGCTCAAAAGGAACTAGCGAAAGCAGTTTTGTAGGAATGTCTGCTAGCTGCTCTGAGGAGGAGACATGGTGTGGAGTCATAATGCCTGTCATAACTTCATCTCGTACAAAGTGACAGTCTGTTCCCACATGCTTCATGCGATCATGAAGAACTGGATTCTTGGTGACACAGATAGTTGACTCATTGTCACAGTATAATTTCGGCTTGGATGGAGGAATACCCAGCGCATCAGTGATATATCGAAGCCACATAGCTTCTGCAACCCCCGCAGCCATAGCTTGATATTCAGCTTCAGTGGATGATCTAGAAACACGAGTCTGTTTTTTCGTGCACCAAGAGATAAGATTATAACCCAGTAGGAGGATGTAGCCCGTGGTAGACTTGCGATCATCTTTATCATTTGCCTAGTCAGAGTCAGAGTAAACAGATAGGTCGAATCCCCCCTTGCGAAAAAGAAGACCACGATGCAAAGTGCCTTTTAGATAGCGCAGAACGCGTTGTAAGACATGATAGTCCTGCTCAGTGGGGTTGTGCATAGTCTGAGACACTCGATTAACAACATACTGAATGTCTGGACGGGTGACAGCCAAGTAGTGTAAACCGCCAACAATGCTCCGAAAATGAGAGATACCTTTGAAAGGCAACGAAGGCTTAGTGATAGGTCGCGTAGCCACAAGAGTAATAGCCGGATGACAGTCAGACATCCCTGCTCGACGTAGAAGATCACAGGCATATTTGGACCGATGGAGAAGCATGGAATCTTGCGTGCGCTGAACCTCAATGCCAAGGAAGTAATGAAGAGGTCCAAGTTCTTTGAGCTTGAAGTCACGGTGCATGGCCTGAGTAACTTCTGAGATGAGAGTAGAAGAGCTGCCAGTGAGAACAATATCATCAACATAGACAAGGACAACAATAGTTCCATGAGAGCAGTGTCTGGTGAACAAGCTGGTATCATGAATGTAGCACTGAAATCCAAGGCCCTGCAAAAAAGAGGAAAGGCGTGTGTACCATGCACGGGGTGCCTGTTTGAGACCATATAGTGACTTGCGGAGCTTGCAAACATGGTGAGGATGATTGGGATTTATGTACTCCGGAGGCTGCTCCATATAAATTTCCTTGTCCACCGTACCATGAAGAAAGGCATTGCTAACATCCAGTTGATGAAGAGGCCAATCACGGTTGAGTGCTAAAGAGAGGACCAGCCGTTTGTTGCTTGACCACAGGACTGAATGTCTCCTTGTAATCAATGTCATACTCCAGATGATAACCTTTTGCGACAAGACGAGCTTTATACCTTGAAACAGATCCATCAGCATTCCGTTTAATGCGATACACCCATTTGCAACCAATCGGAATGCGGTTCTTGGGTGGTGGCACCAAGTCCCATGTACGTTGCTCATTCAAAGCAAAAAAATCATCATCCATAGCCTGACACCAAAAACTATTACTAGAGGCTTGGCGGTAAGTGTTAGGCTCAGTGGTAGGTGGGGTATTATCAAGGGTGGTAATGATATGGTATAGGCTTTATGTTTGAAAATGCAAGATTTGGCTCGGGTTTGCATGGTGTGTGTGTTTTGGGGCGGGGGTCGGTCAACCGTCTGTAGAGAATCAGAGGGAGGAGTAGGTGATGGTTGACTGTAGGTTGGGGTACGGTTCTGGGGTTGGACCGTTTGTGACGTGTCCAGAGGAAGGGTGTCGGGCGGTCGTCCGTGACTGGTGGGACGGTTCTGGGGTTGGACCGTTGGTGGTACAGGAGTAGGATCTGTGTGTCAACGATGGTCCAGGAGGTATACTCTGGATTAGGGACAGTTTTATCGTTTTTGGAGATAGTTGTCGCCGGGGCTGCTTCATGACCATCAATCCATCTAAGGAGGAGATTAGCTGAAAGAGCTGTATTGACATTGAGAGACCATGCGAGATAATTTGTTTCAGTGAGTTTTTCAGGGATTAAGTTGTGGAGACTTCGAAGCAAAATTTTTACTCCGGAGGGTAAAGAAGCCAAAGGATCCGACGGTGCTGCCATGGTGAGTGGCGGTCGGCGAAGGGCACGATCAGAAAAAAGAGGCTAGTTTTTTTAGAGCCTTAGCTCTGATACCATGGTACAATTCGATAATAATTTGTCTTATTGAATATTGAGAGATATGACCCTATATATAGGGAATACAAGAATAATCAACATACAATTAGGAAAGGAAAGAATAATCCTAATAGGATTAGGAATGTAATATCCTAATCTAGTTTTACTTCTAATACTAATGAAGGGGCATGGATGCCCCTCTAGTGAATTCTTGCCATGTGGACTTTTTAATCATATAAATAAATAAAACACTCCACATCATTTTAACTTTTAAAAATTATATAATGACCCTATTTCTTTTTCCCTTTTACTTATCTAAGGGTCTTTTCTTTTGAATGAAAATTTATTTCATACCTTTTCAATTCTTTTCTGTTTTTTAAACCACTTCAAGTTTATTCCAATAACTTAAAAAATTTATTTATTTTTATTTTTAATAATATTCCTATTACATTCATTATAATTATAATTACTACTATTCCTACAATTGTCATTATCGTCATCACCATTGTAATTAAAATACAATAAAGAACTGAAGTAATAACACAATTTTCATATAAAAAATATTTCTTTTGTCACAAAAATATATGGAGTATTAGTTATCATTATAGAGTCAACAAAAAAATATTAAAATGTTAAATAAATTAATTTATTAAAAAGGACATTCCTCTTTGTAATTTTGTAATAATCCATAATTTCGTTTATTTGTTGATTGAGATAATGTCAGATTATTTATGCCAATTTTTGGTTTAAATAAGATTAATGAAAAAAATATTAGTACATGGATTATTAGCATTGAAATTAAGGAATAAGATATAAATAGTTTACAATATATATGAAATTAAGAAATAAAAATATATACTAATGATATTGATTTAAAGAGTTCAAGAAAAAAGTAATATTAAGTTTGAGTAAAAATATAATCTGGGGTACTATAATATATGTACATGGTATGAAATAAAAATGGTTTAATATATAAAAAAAATAAAAAAGATTAAAATAAAGAAAGGACAAATTATTTTAATAAAAATATTAAATTTCAAAAATATATTACTCATTTCAACATTTCTTTTAATTTTTTCAAAATTTTAATTCGGTTCCAAAATTTTCTTCGAGTTGTTTTCACCACATTCCAATTTTTTTTTCAATTTATTCTGACTTCTTCCTATTTTTTCTAATTTCTTCTACTTTATTACGTACAACATCCAATTCTTAAATTTCTAACAAAAAAATTAATACTAATAAAAATACTAATAATAATAAATCACCCCAAATAGATGTAAAATATAACTTTTGTCCCTAAAATATAAATTCCATGCTTTTATTTTTGAAATAAAAGTTTGCTTTGTGACGTTCTAACACTGTACATTGGCATTGTTTGGATGTTGTTTGTTGGCTATTGGTTGTATGTGTCAGCAGTTCTGAATAGCTGTTTAGTTTAGATGGTTCGACCGGCTGGTGGTGTTGGATTATCGTTAAAAACGTTTGGTAAAATTAGCTGTTTGAAAATAGTTTTTTCAAAATTTTAAAATTACACACACACAGGTATATATATATAAGAAATTGAAAAAATTGGAAGGAGTTGAAAACGGCTTGAAAAAAATTCAAGGAAAAAATTAAGATTTTTAAAAATGAAAAAAAATTGAAATGAGTAATATATTTTTGAAAGTTAATATTTTTATTAAAATAATTTTTCCTTTATTTATTTTAATTATTTTTTTATTCTATTATATGTTAAGCCATTTTTATTTCATACTATGGCCCCGTTCCGTTCAACCTTTTTTTTCTTATTTTTTCTTAATCTTATTAAAATCAGATCAGATCAGATCTAATCAGATGAGAACCTATCAGATCCGATCAGATCATATCGAATCAGATCAGATCAGATTAAATCAAATCAGATCAGATCTTATTAAATCAGATCAGATCCAATCAGATCAGATCGAATAATATCAAATCAGATTCAATCAAATCAGATCCAATCAAGAATTATTATTATTATTATTATTATTATTATCATTATCGTTATCAATATCTTTATTACTCCATACTTTTTAAATTCCATACTTTTTACTTGTTTCACTTGATAGGATTATTTCAAAAAATAAATTTAATTTCTCTTTAAAAAATATAAGAAGAAAGAAAATGAAACTTTTTGTGCGATTATAATTTATGTAGACTAAAATAAAAAGATATGAAGCACAATTGTTTTCTTAAAAATGAAAAATAATAAACTTTAGAAACAAGTTAAATAGAAAACCGAGAAAGTAATCTTTAATTATTAGACGTCGGAAAGCACACGCTGAAATAAATTTTTGAAAAAAATAAATTAAGAATAATAAATGGAGAAAATATTCAAGTAGAATTTAAATTAAACAAATAAAAGAAACATGTGAAATCAGATGTGGTAAAATTCAAATTCAAATTAAGGAAATAAACATGTCTAAGAGAGAGTGGAGTTTGAAGGCAAGCAAATTTAATTTAACCTAATCCATCTATCACTATAAATTAATTGTTTTCCCAGCGGCTTCTTCCCATTATTCAAAATCATAAAATAAGAAATATTATTACATTATAATATGAATGATTATTCTAATATATGAGTTAATTTATTTTATTTCATTAAAAAATAATCATAAAATAAAAAATAATGATTATATTATATTATGAATTATCATTACAATTTTCAGATCAGATCAGCTCCAATCAGATCAGATCCAATCAGATCATATCAGATCTAATCAGATCAGAATAGATTAGATTAGAACTTATTAAAATCAGATCAGATCAGAAAAATAAGTTGAATGGAACAGAGCTTGATTTCGGATCAGATCATATATCTTATTATGTGTATTATATTACCCCAGATTATATTTTTACTTATACTTAATATTACTTTTTTCATAAACTCTTTAAATCAATATCATTAGTATACATGTTTATTGCTTAATTTCATATATATCTTAAACCATTTATTTCTTATTCCTTAATTTCAATGCCAATAACCGTGCACTAATATTTTTCATTAATCTTATTTAAACCAAAAACTGGCATAAATAATCTGACATTATCTCAATCAACAAATAAACGAAATTATGGATTATTATAAAATTACAAAGAGGAATGTCCTTTTTAATAAATTAATTAATTTAATATTTTAATATTTTTTGTTGACTCTATAATGATAACTAATACTCTATATATGTTTTTGGGACAAAAGAAATATTTTATATATGAAAATTGTGTTATTACTTCAATTCTTTATTTTATTTTAATTACAATTGTGATGACGATAATGACAATAGTAGTAATAGTAATAATTATAATTATAATTATAATTAATGTAACAGGATTATTATTAAAAAATAAAAATAAATAAATTTTTTAAGTTGTTATTGAAATAAATTTGAAGTGGTTGAAAAAAGTGGAGAGAATTGAAAAATATTGGAAATAAATTTTCATTCAAAAGAAAAGACCCTTAGATAAGAAAAAGGAAAAAAAGGGTTATTATGTACTCCATGTGTCCAAAAATAAACTTTACGTTCACTATTCATAGGGTCAAACTTTATTCACTTTGTTGGCCTATTTTTGTCACCCATTTGATAAAATAATATAGTCATGTTACCTTTAGTTTTGTAGATCTTTTGATATAGTTTTTTAATATGTAATTTTTATTTTTCAATTCTACACCATTTTTCATATAAAATGATTTGAAAATAACTTTAGTCAAACATCGTAACGCGCAACGTAAAGTTTATTTGTGAACGAAGGGAGTAATTTTTAAAAGTTAAAATGATGTGGAGTGTTTTATTTATTTACATGATTAAAGAGTCCACATGGCAAGAATTTACTGGAGGGGCATCCATGCCCCTTCATTAGCAAAGGCATGGGAGAAATTCCCATTTTGATTGGTTAGATTCTTTCATATCACCGTGTGGCATTCTATTTTTGCTTCGTCATTGTTGATGATCAAGAGTATTCATTTCGTTGTCCAAGCCCGACACACCAAAAAAAGCATGCCAAAAACACAAGTCATTTGAAGCCACAACTTCAAGGATAATAGTAGGCTTGAAATGATCACCTTGGGAAAACTTACCATGCCATGTTGTGACAAAAGTTTTTTTAATTCCTAATGTGTGTAGTCGATGCTCCCAAACATGCGAAAAAAGTCATGTTTAGTGGCATGGAAGTTTATAAAGACATGACTTGCTGTTTCGAGCCAACATCTTCAAGTATTCATCAAAGGTATCATTATCGGTCTTGTACGACATCTGACGAAGTGCGGTGGTGTACTTTTTGACATTGCTAAAACCGCGCTAGCCTCTCGCATCAAACCATTTGGTGAACTAAGGCTCCTCGCGCTCAATATCAGTGAGTATGCGTAAAAACAAAGAACGCTGAGACGAGTATTCTGTGTTTAAACCCACAGTGTATTGAAGTAGTTGTTTAGTATGCTTCGCGTGCAGTCGTCCGATCACGATTTAAACGCTAACGTCAAGTCCAGCGCTGAGACGATTTCGCTTTTTCTTGTAGTGCTTGTTGCCACCATTGGTAACAGCCTGCCGAAAAAAAATGAAATATGAGAGCTCTTCTTTCATTGTTTGAAAAACATGATCCCATTTTTTGGATGGTTTGTAAAGAGAACTAAAAGAAATAGAAAATTTTTTGGATGAATTATAGAGAAAATAATAATATGTTTTGTGTGTATATTTTTTAAAAAATAAGGGGTTATTTATAGTTGAAAATTTATTTTTTTTTTAAAAAGTGGCCAACGGCCTAAAATTAGACTGTTGGGAGGGGGGCAACGGCCATTTACATGCAACGGGTTACGTCAAACATTTAATGCAAATGCGTTAACGCCCGTATGATGTCGGAAGGGGCGATATTTAACGCCCTAAGCATTAAACACCATATAAAGGTCCCCTCGGCCTTAAGACCAGTTCTAGTAATTTGAGGAAGTGATGAGCATAAAGACTAGGATTGGAAAGATTAATCGGGATATATTGGGATTGAGACCAGAAAAGATGGGACCAATGTGGTCCTTGAGACTAGTATGGTCTTGGACCGGTCGTCTCATTTGGTCCATGATTTTTTATGAAAGACTAGACCAATCTAGGACTAGATAGTCTTTTCCAAAGACTAGACCGGGATGGTGGGATCGGACTAGGACTAAAGATATAATGTATTTGAAATATAACTTTTATACATGTATATTTGTAGTTTAAAATTTAATTTTTATAGAAATATATTTATCCTATCAATATATATAGAGCAGAGTGCATCACATAATTTTGTTTAAACTTTAGAAAGAAGTGATAAAAAATCTCATACCTATGAAACATACATATTAAATTTATTTTTTCATTAATTCTATCCAACTTCCATCTCACATAATAATATTCATGTTACATAACTATTAATAATCAATAAAGTTTAGAAAAAAGAAATTATTTAATCAAAAATAAGTTTTTTATGTTACTTTTTTTAAGAACAAACAATTTAAGAATTTTATATATGAAGGACCAGACCGGATTTGAATCGGTCTTAATGGGACTATCCGGTCCCTATTTTTTCATGAAGATTAGACTAGTTTGGACCGATTTTTAAAAAAGACTGGACTAATCTCGTCTTAAATAGTACTAGTCTTTTAAGGGACTGATTCAGTCTGATTAGTCCAGTTTTTTCGCTCATCTCTAGTCTGAGGGAATTGATTCTAGAGCGATACTTACATGGACTTTCGTGTGTATATGTTCTATTTTACAAAAGACCCACTCTTTTATGGGAAAAAGACAAAAGTAGAAGTAAACATTGAAAATATACCAAAATATGACTTCCATGTTTTTATTTCCGAAATGGGAGTTAAAATGCAATTACGTTACCAAACATGGTCATGTACATTACCATAAAGTACAGTAATGTGCATTTGTACAGTTTCACATTACCATAGTGCGAACTCATATTTCGAGAATAAAAACATTGAAATCCTATTTTAGTACATTTTCCATGTTTTAGTCCTTTTAAGGTGATTTTTCTTTTTTATACTACAAATGGACTAAAGTGGATACAAGTTTCAATGTCCTTTCCTTTACATTACGTTTGGTTCAAGGAATTTATAAGGAAAAGAAAAGAAAAAGGTTTTCTCTCATTGTTCTTCACCATAATGGGAGGAATTTCATTTCTCTTCCTCTTAGTAAATTTTGCCTTTTCTTTTCCTCCCTATTCAAAAAGGAAAACTATTTTCTATCTCATTTTCTTTTATTTTCCATTTCAAATTCCTTGAAATAAACATCTTTAATTATACAAAGCTAAGGGGAAAAGATGAACAGTGCATCTTTCCGCCCAAGCTAATTAAAAGCCTTTAGCCAATGAATTTGGGGGTATGGGCATGGAGATCTTTTCTTGAATATTGGGTCACTTTTGGAGAAGAGGTCACATCCATATTAATGGTATGGGGCAACGTGAGATCTCATTTTGGTTTTTGAAAAAACAAACAAACTACCTTTAAATACAAACACTATCATACCACCCTAATCCCTCCTATACCCAAAAAAAAGTCTCAAATACTTCTCGGAATTCTTAACAGGGACAACAATGGCATCAAATCCAAATTCCCGTATTTTATGCACAAAACTCGCTGATTTTGAGAGGGGCAGTGCTGCCGTTGCTATCATGGTTCAGGCCGTTCATGTCTACGAAGTTGCTTCCTTTGGTAGAAGCGAAGAGTCCATGGAAGTTATTTTCTACGATGACGAGGGGTCTTTTTCATTTTCTTCATTGTTATAAATTATATATTAGAGTGGTTTGTTCCCATTTCATCGTACATATAAAACTATTACAGTGTAAATTATGTATTAACATTGAGGCATTCATATTAAAAAATTATTATGTATATTCTTGCTATTAAACAGGGTACAAGAATTCATTGCCAACTAAAGAAACCTTACAATCAATGCTTTAAAAATCATATTGTTGAGGGAGGCGTTTTTGGCATAAAGAACCTTTTAATCCATGACAATTACCAAACCTTCAAAACAACTCTGCATCCTTATATGTTAGCTTTCTATACCCAAACTGACGTCAAGGCACTGAGTAAACAAGGATTTCCTGAACTGATGTTTGAATTACGTCCCTTTCAGAGTATTCGAGAGCAACCAGTTGTAAAAGACAATGTCTTGCTAGGTACATAGACATTTGAATACAGATGCTGTAAAATAATTTTTATATCTACATATATATAATATTTATAACATAAATACTTTATTTGCTTTTAGATGTGATTGGAAAGATTGTAGGTCGTTCGAGAGTGCAAACACACGTACACCGCATAAAGAGGACAAACTCATTGAGATAACTCTTGAGGATCATGAGTACGTTCATAGAGATTTAAATTACTCTACACATTCATTCTTTACATACTCATTTTGATACACGCTTAGGGGAGAACGCTTGAATTATACGTTGTGGGGAAAGTATGTTGACCAATTTCTTGAATATGTCAACCTTGACTTGCCTTATCCTTTAGTGATGATGGTCAGTTTTGTCGGGCTAAAAGAATCAATGGTGAGCCATCCATAAATTGTTGGGTTCTTTGAGGTTTATTGATTTTGGGGTTTGTTGATTAAAATGTGTGGTGGTCCCTTAAGTGGTGAGATACAAAATCTAGAAGGGGTGAATAGACTTTGTTACAAGTTTAAAACTTTTTCGCTTCTTTTTTTAAACGTGAAATGAGTGTTAATCTAAAGTTCTTGTGAACTTAGATTGTCTATGGAATTTGGTGGGTTATTGGAGCAGTAGTCAATATGGATGACTTAGTTTCACAGTTAATATAAGTGCAAATATAAGTAGAGATAAAAGAGAGAGACACGCAAACTTTAACGAGGTTCGAAGGTGGGGTAATCCTTCTACGTCCTCAAAAACCACTATGTAGTTGGTTGTTGAATAAGAATCAACAGTTACAGTTTTGTGAATTTCTGCACGGTATATCTTCGCAAGGCCAATATTGCTACTGCACTCGTGCTGGCTTTGTTGTTCCTTCGAAAATCACGCTTCTTCAACAACTGCAAGATCCGAACAATAGGACTTGCAAGATCAACTTGTAGAAAATTTGATGTGCCCCGTTTTAATCAAGATGTTTGATTAAAAGCTGTATCCTTCAACGTGGTGTGGTACTTGAGGCAAGGAAACCGTCAAGTGTTTACACTATAGCTCTTTGGAAGAAGGAGGAGTTTGCTTCTCGATAAGGAGTTTAGAAATTTCTCTTTATCAAGCTTTTTGGCTAACTGTGAATGAGATACCTTTTATTGTAGTTTTCTGAGTTGATCGATTGTTTTTTTTCCAGTCTTCCATGGGAGCTATATATAGGCTGGATGGACAATCTATTTGTTGAAGGGAATAGACTATCTGTTGCCTTTGCTGGCTTCAATTTAAATGAAGAGGGAGATTGATGGTTCTCCTTGGAATGGGTGTTTGGACATACCCAATTGTTTGAGGATCGATTCCTTTTCCACAAAATTCGTCCTTTAGCTGTTGTTCAAGAATTCTGGACTGTAGCTCTTTATTGAGTGGAGTACCCAATTTGTCTTTTTGTGTTTGTTCAAGAAATCTGGCTGAGCTCTTCAATTTAGAGAGTCTAGACTTTGTCTTCTTGTCATTTGTTCTTGAATCAATTTAATTATCCTCAATCTAGCCGTTGAAAATCAAGAAATTGATTTTTCCTTACCAACGGGTAGAATTTATTCATTCATGACTTAGATAAATTTCTAAGTCCTTTCTCACTAGTCTGCTTCTGAGAGTTCCGGTCTTCCTTGAGACATCTGGTTCTTAGTTGACAGTTCCGGATTAGTCATTCTTAGATTTCTAGGTGAGAAAGAGATCCGCGCTAGTCTTCCGATCCGGATGACTAAGCCTTCAATTGATTGTAGTGAGACTTCCGGGTATACTGAGCATTCTGGATTTGAGAATTCCAAGGTAATCAGTCTTCTTTGAGAATTCCTTTCTTGTCTCTGACATTTCCGAGCAAGAATTCCAATTCCCATATCACTGAATTTGCTAAGTCTTCAAGGTGTGAGATCAAACCACAAAGTGAAATATCACAAGTTTTATTGGAAATCTCAAGAACTCAGTTTTAACAATATTTCTAAAAAGAAAATTACATTGAATATTGGGGTGACCGAAAGTCCCTATTACAATCTAAATACATCATCATCAAAATCTATAATTTTTCCCAACAATGTGTTAGGTGTTGGCATTATCCTTTATGAAAAAAACATTTTAGAAGTCTAGGAGGAGTTAACTTTTATGAGTTGTAGTGTCCTGCCAAGTCATCACAATTGCAACAGTTATTTCGAGTAGGAGTCTACTTAGAGGGATTTGAGGAACGAAGAATCCTAAGTGAATCCAAAGTCTACTTGGTGAGGCGTGAGCTGCATAGAGTCCTACAAGCCGTAGAGATGTTGTTTGCTGAAGAGTTCAAGACTGACCGTGACTAGGGTTCTCATGAGTTCGTATATATATACATGTTCTTACGTCAAGTACTTGGGGCAACAGAGCATAATATTCTAGCGAGAGATTGAGAGAGGCTAAACCCTAGCGGCAAAGAGGGACCAGAAGGGAACCATGTTGGGATCCTTTTGATATACAGTGTTGTTCTGAGCACAAGGAGCTCACGGTTATTTCATAGATCATACTGTGGGTTCATGTTGATTTCACTGAAATCTGTATCCAGCTGGTGAACTAAGAAGGTGTTGGGAAAAATATTATAGATTTTGATGATGATGTATTTAGAATGTATTAGGGACTTTAAGCCTCCCCCAATATTCAATGTAATTTTTCTTTTTAGAAATATTGTCAGAACCGAGCTCTTGAGATTTCCAATAAAACTGTGATATTTCTTTAAGCGTTTTGATGCCTGAAGACTTAATCAAATTCAGTGATATGAAAATTGGATATCTTGATCGGAAGTGTCAGAGACAAGTAAGGATTTCTCAATCAGATCCGGAAGACTACATAAGAACCGGATGTCTCGCTACAACCCGCTGAAGGCTAAGTCATTCAAATCGGAAGACTAGCGCGGATCTCCTTCTCACCCGGAAGTCTGAAAATGACTCATCCGGATTTGTCAGCTAAGAATCGGAAGACTCACCGGAGACCGGAATTCTCAGAAAGCGGACAAGTGAGAAAAGGCTTAGAAAATTATTTAAGTCCTGAATGAAGAAATTCTACCCGTTGGCAAGGAAAAATCAATCTCTTGATTTTCAACGGCTAGATTGAAGATAATTATGCTGATTCAAGAATAAATTACTCGAAGACAAAGTCTGGGCCTCTAAAATTAAAGAGCCTGCCCAGAATTCCTAAACAAGCACTAGAAGACAAACAGAGTAAAGTGCTATAGTCTTGAATTCTTGAACAACGGCTAGAAGACGGATTTTGGGGAATCCTTTCTCAACAATTGGGTACGTCCAAACACCCACTTCAACGAAGAATCTTCAAATCACAATCTTCATTCAAAATTGAAGCCAGCAAATGCAACGGATAGTCTATTATAATTCAACGGATAGATTATCCAATCCAGCTATAAATAGCATCCTTGGAAGACTGGAGAGAGTACGATGAGATACGTTGATACAACAACACAACGAAGCAATCACAAAAGCTATCTCATCCACAGTTAGACCAAAAAGCTTGATAAAGAGAGATTTCTAAACTCCTTATCCAGAAGCAAACTTCTCCTCCTTCCAAAAAGCTATAGTGTAAACACTTGAAGGTTTCCTTGCCTCAAGCACCACACCACGTTGAAGGATATTACTTTTGATCAAACTTATTGATTAAAAAGGGGGTAGGTCAACTCTCTTACAAGTTGATCTTGCAAGTCTTATTGTTCGGATCTTGCAGTTGTTGAAGAAGATTGACCTTCGAAGGAACAACAAAGCCAGCACGAGTGCAGTAGCAACATTGGTCTTGTGAAGATATACCGTGCAGAAATTCACACAAGTGTAATTGTTGGTTCATTATTCAACAACCAACTACATAGTGGATTTTGAGGACGTAGAAGGATTACCCCACCTTCGAACCTCGTTAAAGTTTGCGTGTCTCTCTCTTATCTTTATTCTTACTTGCAATTATATTAACTGTGAAAACTAACCTATCCATATTGATTACTGCGCACTCCACCCACCAAATTCCGCACACAATCTAAAGTTCACAAGGACTCTAGATTAACACTCATTTTCACGTTTTCAAAAGAAACGAAAAGGATTTTAAATCTGTAACAAAGTCTATTCACCCCCCCCCCTCTAGACTTTGTATTTCACCACTTTGGGACCACCAATTGGTATCGGAGCTGTCTTCTCACTATCTACGTTTAAGATTAACGAGAAGCGATCAAAATGGTGAACAATATGGATCACGGTTTGCCCAAGTTTTCTCTTCTAGGTTATGATGATTGGAAGATCATGATGGAAGCACACCTCTACGCTCTACATGATTGCATGTGGATGGTGCTTGAGGATGGACCCTTGAAAATCCAAATGGAGAATCCTGAGAGGAATCCAGCAACTCCAGACGTAGTCCAGTACATTCCAAAGCCCAAGGAAAAATGGGATGATAGAGATTGCAAAAAGCACAATCTGGATAACGTCGCCAAAGCAGCCATCTTCAAGACACTTGACCCCATCACCTTCTCCAAAATTAAGCACCTCAAGACTGCCATGGAGATATGGCAAGGTCTTGGTAAGCTATGTGAGGGTTCAGAGGACTTGAGAAAGCAGAAGATAGAAGTCCTGCTTGAGAAGTTCAAAGGCTTCAAAATGCTTCCCGGAGAATCATTTGATATGCTGGATGAAAGATTCCACAAAATCTTGAATGATCTTGCATCACTTAACCACGTTCTTTCTCCCAAAGAAAAGAATGTAAGGTTGCTGAGATCTCTTCCAACTGAGTGGTACACCAAAGCCACAGCCATGGAAGAAGGAAGAAATCTGGAGAACTACACTGTCCAAGGTCTTCTTGATGAGCTCAGAACCTATGAGCACGAGCTGAAGAAGAAGAAGGAAGAACAAGTCACTCCCTTCCCCACGGCACTAATGACAACTCCAAGAGTACCATCAAGTGAAGGGACATGCCCAAGGAACTGTGACACACCTTCCTCCAGTCAGCCGTCAAGTTCAAAAATGGAGAACTACGATGAGGAATTTGCCATGATGGTCAAGCAATTCCGGAAGTTCAAAAAGTTCTTCAAGAAAGCTGACTCAGTCAGAAGGCCATCCAAGGGAAAGCCACAGGTAAGTGACTCTCCTCCTGAATCTTATTTGTGTTACAATTGCAGGAAGCCTGGCCACTGGAAGTCAGCGTGCCCGTACCCAAAAGTGGAGAAGTACGGAGAAAGAGAAAGGATCGAGAAGAAAAAGAAGGCAATGGTTGCTGCTGAAAGTGACGAGTCATCCAGCTCAAGCTCGGATGAAGAAGCTCTCATCTGCATGGAGCGCAGAGTTGAAAAGTCCAACCATGAGGATAGGTGGACTATGTCAGAAGATGACATTCTCTGCCTAATGGCCAAAGATGATGCTGATCAAGAGGTAACCTCACAAACCTCTTGCTCATCTTCTTATGAAAGCATACCAATTTCTGAAAACCTTTTTGACCAGTTCAAAAAGATGATGAAAGACTTTGAGGAGATAAATCTCAAACATTCTTCTCTAACAGAGGAGAACAAACTATTTAGTGAAGAGAATCTCAAGTTGACTGAAGGTCGGAAAAGTCAACTGAATGAGATCACTCAACTCAAGACTGAAAATGAATCTCTCTCTGAAAAGGTGAAATCCCTTAACAAAGAGCTAGGGATACTCAAGTCCAAAGAAGCAGTGGATAAGCTTCTTGAAGCGACCAAACATAAGGGTCGTGAAGGACTTGGGTTTGACCCCTCTAACTCTAAAAGGAAAGGGAAGACAACTTTCATCCCTCCTAAACCTACTGCTAAACCAAATAAGCAGAAAGGGAAGGAAAAGGAAAAACCAACAGAAGTTCCCAAAAAGGTAGTCCCTCCTAAGAACTGTAGGAAGCTGGACAGACCTCAAAAAGGAAATAATTTCAGAAGAAAACCTTCTGACCCCCATTATACACGAGGTTATACCCATTATGGAGTAGACAGGAGTTTTCCAAGAAATTCTGAGTGGAGAACTATGCCAAGATATAGTCATCCTTCACCCCAGAAGCTATTTGTGCCACCTAAGTATGCTTATAACCGACACAGGACACACTATGCACAACCTAGACAAAATTATAGGTCTTATCAACCTAGGTTTGCTAGGAGGAAACAGGAAATAACACCTCCTGCACGTAGGAAATTTTATGCCTACAACTATGACTACAATCCCAACAAGTTTAGAGCTGCAAGGAAGATTCCCTGCAACTTCAAACGTGATGTAGGGACACATACCATTAACTACTCCGGACCCAAACTTAATTGGGTACCAAAATCTTCCTCCTCCTAATGCAGGAAGCCACTAAGTACCCAGGTGTCTGGTACTTAGACAGTGGCTGTTCAAGACACATGACGAGTGATGCGAGCCTTTTGAGCAATCTAATTCCCTATGATGGTCCAAGAGTTACTTTTGGAGGAAGCAATGATTTTGGCCTTACCAAAGGGCTAGGAAATCTGGTGTACAAGGGACTAACCATCCAAGCTGTATCTTATGTTGAAGGTCTCAATTACAACCTTCTTAGCATAAGTCAGTTTTGTGATAAAGGTTACTCCTTGGAATTCTGCAAGGACATGGCATCTCTCAAGAACATCTCCACAAATGAAGTCATTCTCACTGGGAAGAGAATCAGAAACATCTATGAAGTAATATGGAGCGATGTCAAGGAAGCATGTCTAATCAGCAAAGGTGACACTAACCTTCTATGACTTTGGCATAAGAGGTTGAGTCATCTCAACTTCAAAACTCTCAACAAGCTGTCCAAAGAAGGGTTAGTAGAAGGTCTTCCCAAAGCTGCATTCAGAAAGGAAAGTATTTGTGATGCTTGCCAAAAAGGAAAACAAGTCAAGTCCACCTTCAAGGCAAAATCGGCACCCTCAACTACAAGGATATTTAGTCTTATTCACATGGACTTATTTGGCCCTGTTACACCAATAAGTCTAAGTGGAAAGAAATATGTCCTTGTGGTAGTTGATGATTACTCAAGATACACGTGGACAATCTTTCTCAACGGCAAGAAGGAGACTCAAGGCAAACTCACCAACTGCATGAAGCTGATTCAAAACCAAGCAAGTCAGACCATTCAGAAGATCAGATCTGACAAAGGCACAGAATTCCTGAATGAAATCATCATTCACTACTGTGAAGAAAACGGAATTCTTCATCAGACATCTGCAGCAAGGACACCTCAACAGAATGGTGTAGCTGAAAGAAGGAACAGAACCCTGAAGCAAGCAGTGAGAACCATGATCACTGAAGAGTCAATACATGTTATTTTTGATGAAAAACATGTGGTTGACAAACCATCAAAGCATGATCATGAGGTTCTGGATCTATCAGACAAGGATGAAGAAGTCAATAAAGAAGATAGAATGAAGCCCACGGAATTCATTCCATTCAGAAGTCTGCCTCTGAAGATTTCACAGAGAAATCCTGATTCAGACGGTGCTGAGCCCTCCGGAAATTTTGGCCAGTCTTCCAATATTCCGGATATCTCAAACGGCGACAATTCCGGAAACGGCAACTCAGTGCCAATCCATCCGGAAACACCAACAACTTCTGTTCTTCAACCAGAAGCTGAACTAGATCAACCAGTCAATCCCAATCAACACAATCTTCGTTGGTTAAGGGATCATCCTCCTCAACAGATCATTGGAGATATTCAATCTGGTGTTCGCACAAGGAGTGCCCAACAGAATCTAGAAGCTATGCTTGCTTGTTTCATCTCACAAGTGGAACCAAAGAATATTGAAGAAGCTCTAGCTGATTCTGATTGGATCAATGCAATGCAAGAAGAACTCAACCAGTTTTCCAGAAATGATGTCTGGAAACTTGTTCCCAGACCTACTCATCAACATGTCATTGGGACAAAGTGGGTCTTCCGGAACAAGATGGATGAAAACGGCGTTGTTGTTAGAAACAAGGCCAGGTTAGTTGCAAAAGGATATTGTCAAGAAGAAGGTATAGATTTTGATGAAACCTTCGCTCCAGTTGCTAGACTTGAAGCTATAAGGCTGTTTCTAGCCTTTGCTACTCATAAGGACTTCAAAGTCTATCAAATGGATGTCAAAAGCGCATTTCTCAACGGAAACCTAGAGGAAGAAGTGTATGTAGAACAGCCTCCAGGATTTGAGTTACATACTAAGGGAGATCAAGTGTATAGACTCAAAAAGGCGCTGTATGGACTCAAACAAGCACCAAGAGCTTGGTATGATACATTGTCTCAATTTCTTATAGACAATGGATTTACCAAAGGAGTCATTGACAAGACATTGTTCAAACTACAAGATGGTGAAGATCTCTTATTGGTCCAAATCTATGTGGACGACATCATATTTGGCTCAACTAAGGAAGAACTATGCACTAAGTTCTCAACACTCATGCAAGGAAAATTTGAAATGAGCATGATGGGAGAACTCAACTACTTCCTTGGTCTTCAAATCAAACAGAGAAGCGAAGGAACTCTCATCAACCAAGCGAAGTATACAAGGGATCTTATCAAGAAGTTCAAAGTTGATCAGAAGTCATCCGTTTCTGTCCCCATGAGCACTTCCACCAAGCTTGATATGGATGTAGATGGAAAGGATGTAGACCAAACTCTCTACAGAGGGATTGTCGGATCTCTACTTTACCTTACTGCAAGTCATCCGGATATCTCATATGCAGTAGGTGTTTATGCCATATTCCAGTCAAAGCCAAAGGAAAGTCATCTAATAGCAGCTAAAAGGATTCTTAGATACCTCAAAGGAACTCAGAACATGGGTTTGTGGTATGCTAAGAGCAATTCATTTGAGCTAGTGGGATACTCAGATTCTGACTTTGCCGGATGCAAAGTTGACCGGAAAAGTACATCTAGTACTTGTCAATTCATTGGTGGAAATCTTGTTTCTTGGTTCAGTAAGAAACAAAACTCCATTTCTACATCAACAGCAGAAGCAGAGTACATTGCAGCTGGTAGTTGTTGTGCTCAAGTTTTGTGGCTAAAGCAACAACTACTGGACTATGGGTCAAGACAAAGGAAGTGACAATCTTTTGTGACAATCAAAGTGCCATAGCCATCTCTCAAAACCCAGTGCATCATTCTCGCACTAAGCACATTGATGTCAAGCATCACTTCATCAGAGATCATGTGGAAAAGAAAGATATCAAAATTGAGTATATCTCAACTGAAGAACAACTGGCGGATATCTTCACCAAACCACTAAGTGAAGCCAAGTTTTCCAATTTGCTTCACAAAATTGGCCTAATTCAATTAGACTGAATGTAGTGCACGTGGCAGTTCACTTTCCACGTCTGTCAAAATGATGGGTGAGGACGTGGCCTTAGGAACAGTTAAAAAAAATTCAATCGCCACTAGCCGCATAAATCGCCCACATTAAAACCCAATCGCCACTATTCAGATCTCAACCGCCCACTCAAAAATTCTTCGTCATCTTCTTCGCGAAAAATTCTCAAGAACTTGCAAGAACCCTAGATCTTTCCTTCTCAAATTTTCACCCAAATTTCTGAGAAAATGAAGGTTGTCGGAGCAAATGTCCACTTCCAGAAGTTAGAAGCCAAGTGCTCCTCACCAACATTCTTCCAAAGCTATCTGCAAATGATAGCCGCTCAAGAACTCTCCGAATTTCTTCAAATGGAGATTCGCCTCAAATTCGAGGAAGAAGTTCTCGAATTCTACAGAAATGGAGAAATCAAAACTGCCCATTCAAAGAAGGACCCACAGAGGACGTTTCCAGTCATCAAGTCCACTGTTGGAGGTACAAAAGTGAAGCTTTCGCAGAAGAAATTGGGAGAAAAGCTTCGCCTTCCCAATTCTGGAGTTGAAGTTGGGAAATTTCCAGTCAAAAATCTGGACTGGAACATCATTGGAATTTCTGGGCGAACTCCTTCTGGCCCTGCGAAGAAAGCAGATCTAAACAACGATTATAAGTTGGTTTTGGAACTGATCATCGCTTGCCTCGAGTGTGGAAGTGGAGGTCATGCCGATGACATCACCCAGGAGAGAGCCTTCATTATCAACTCTCTCATTACCAAAACTAAGGTAAACTGGGCTGCACACTTTTTCAATTCCATCTCAAAGCATTTGGGAAAGCCCAACCAGAAATATCTCTGTCAAGGACTATACCTTGGACATATTTTGGGATCTATGGGTATTGCTTCTAAAGGAAAGAAGTATGAAGAAAGATACTGGCTATATTATCTGTCTTCAAAAGGGGAAAACAGAGCTGGTACTAGTGCCACTGCAGAAGAAAGCTCTTCAGATAATATCCCACTCATCCATATGACGAAGACTACCAAAAGGAAGAAAGTGGTGTCTCCCTCCATTGAAGCACCACAGAATCTTGCTCCAATAAATCTTGAAGAAGAGGAAGAATCCTCTGACCAAGGAGAACTTCAAAGGAAGAAGAAGAGGAAGATCAACTCCCCCTCAACATCTGGAAATATCAATCCGGATGAGTTGAAGGAAAAGGAACCTGCTGAGGAAACATCTGCTCATAACCGGAGCCCTCAACAATTTGAAGAAGAAATTCCTCAAGACCAAAGCCTTCCAACCTCATATCAGCATCAAACAGATGATGCAGATAACAAATTCTGGCAGCTATACCATGATTGGAAAGCCTGGAAAGTTGGGAATTCAGCAGAGCAACTGTTGAATTGGGACCAACAGCTGAAGAATGAGAAAATCATCAAGAAGTGCTTAGGAATACCAGTCAACCACAACTGTGAACAGATTTTGGATGACTACTGGGTATGGCAAAGGAACCCTGAAGACTTGCATCTGGAATACCTGGCCAATACACCAGTTTTAGACTGTGAAGCAGATGATGAAGACACTGCAGTCTTCAAGCCAGTCTTCTCAAAAGCTACAAAAGATCAAGTGGCTCTCACTTCTGAAGCAACAGCTGAGGATTTCCAAACATTTCCGGAAACCTCACCTGCCCTCGAAACGGAAACCTCACCCGCATTTCAGGAAACTTCACATGCTTCTGAAATGGTTCTGACTGAAGTTGTTCAAGAGAAGGCAACCCCTCCCTCCCAAGAACAGAACCAGGAAATAGTAGATGAAGAAGAATTTCAGCCGCTAATCCAATCTCAAGTTTCGGAGATTCTCACCACTCCTTGTGAGATCTCCAATTCTACTGAAACTGAGATCCCGGAAAAGTCAGCTGAAATTCCTGAACAGTCAGCTCTTCCAGAAACAATGGAGCAAGCTGTTGAAGCACAAAAGAACTCTGAAGAAGCTGCAAAAGAAGCTCAAATGGCAGAACTAGAGGTTTCTGAAACTCAAGTAGCCATTTTGAAGAAGAGAATACAGCTGAAGAAAGGGACTCCCTCTCTAGGGATATATCAAATTTTGTGCTTGAAACAGAAAGAGAATCTGAAAGAACACTGAAGGTTACCGATGAAGAAGATGTCCAAGAAGATGCTGAATCTCTTCCTATGCAACTCTTCCAAAGAATACCATCATCTCATCAGGTAACCAACTTTCATTTCCATAGCTCTTCCACCCCTGCTCTTCGGGATGAGATACCGGAAATCTGGACAAAGAAGGTCCAAGGGCTGATTGAGTCAGCCCTAGCATCTCAACATGCCTCCTTTAGGCAAGAGATAGAACAAATGGAAGTCAGGCACACCCAGCTAATAGAGAAATCTGAAGGAAAACACAGCGCAGATCTCAAAGAAATAAGCAAATCAGTGCAAAAGACTCTGGAGATTATCTCTCTATTGAGTGAAACTGTAAGCAACACGATGGAAATGTATGCCTCTGACAGTCAACTTCATCTCAAAGAGATCAACAAAGTCAAAGAGCAAATAGCAAGTGTCACAATTAGTCTCCAAAAACAGATGTCCCTTCTCCAAATGGACATCAGATCAGCCCTAGCAGTAGCTTCTGCAAATCAGGTAGTAACCAAGGACTACTTGAAGTAATCATTGACAATCAAAAGGAAGCATTCAAGCTGTTCAGACTTATTGGTGCAAACTCTGGAAACCGCAAGATGGAAGTAATTCTCCAACAACACAGTCCATCTCCAATACCACAACTCCCTATTGCAATCAAAGAAGGAGAAGTATCTTATATTCCTTCTCATCTGAACTTGACAAATCTAATTCTTGAAGCACAGCAAAGAAATCCGGAAAACTCAGCACAACTTCTATCCAGCTCAGGACTGGATGGAACAGAAGTTATAGGTACAGTTGTTGACCACTTCTCAAATGATGCTCAATCAGAAAAAAGACGTGAAAATTTAAGACGCATCAAAGAACTGTGTGGGAACATGAAGGGCATCAGTGAAGTTGCCGGATCTTCAAAGCGCAAGAGAAACTGAAGGTTCTTTACATCAAAACAGGGGGAAAGTATGTGAAAACACTAATTTGTTTTGATGAAAACACCTTCTTGTTTAAACATTGCTTGATTGGTTTAAACATTGCTTAATTATGTCTTAATTGCGCTTATTATGCTTAATTATGCTTATCACAAGTAGGGGAATGTAATTCAGGGGGAACTTAACTAGTTTTGGCTAACAATTGTTTTTGGCAATGAATTATTGATAAGCTCAAAGCAATGGAAGACGGATATCTCAGTTTTGGTACTAAAATTGGAAATCTCCGATTCAGGTACTTTACAAAATATGCCTTCTTAAACTAAGTTTCAGTCCTTAATTCATTTCCAACCGGCTCTAAAAGTACTGGTCCCTAGGATGTTTAAAAATGTACAGGACTTTGGAAAAATAGTACCACCTTTCTTTTAAATATTCACATTTGTTTTGGTGCTACCTCGTCCTATGTAGAAATTAGAACTACAGGGAATGAAAAATGATAGTCTTATTTTGGGCCTTGAGAACCCAATAGGAATAATTTCCCTTTAGTACGTAGCTTTCTGTTCTTTTGGACCACTCTTTTGGGCTTAGCCAAACTAAAACAGTTACGTTTCTCAAACCAATTGAAACTGATTTTCTAATTAAAACAGTTTCAATTCCTTGGTAACTGGTAAAAGATTCCTTTTGCTTTTCAACTTCTTGGAAGTTGAAACTCCTTTACTCCCACCGTTCCAACTACCCACTTAATGGAACCCGTGAACCTCCTCCTCCCCTATTTAAATCAAGATATCTCAATCCATTTTCATCACAAACAACTCTCTCAATATGAAAAGTCTTCAAACTCACTGTCTAAGGAACACACCAAGAAAAATATCCTCAATGGAGAAACTTTTCTTTCTCACCCTCATAGACGGCAATGGAAGAAGCCTATTGAGAAGAAAAAATTTTTAAGGTCTATGGTGAGAATCTCGGCAGTAGAGAAGGTCTATGGTGGAAATCTCGTTTTTTTCAGTATTAGACCATACACCTTCTATGGAACAACACTCTCTCTATCTTTCTTCTTATTTTGAGAGATGTGTTGCTTCCAAGATCTTAAATATCCACTTTGGATATTAAGGATCTATCAAACGCAACGCCAACTGCTTTGCCAAGCAGAATCTGCTGAAGCTGAGAACAGTCAATGGCGGAAGAGATCACAAAATCTCAAGACAAAACTTGGTTTAGGAATTATTGTAATTTGAATTGTATTTGTTTAAGAGTTTTTGTTAACAAGCTGTATATTATGAGAAACTAAAAGAAAGTTATAAAATTAGTTCTCAGTACAGCGACCGGAACTCTTAAACACTTGTTTGTCATCATCAAAAAAGGGGGAAATTGTTGGGAAAAATATTATAGATTTTGATGATGATGTATTTAGAATGTATTAGGGACTTTAAGCCTCCCCCAATATTCAATGTAATTTTTCTTTTTAGAAATATTGTCAAAACCGAGCTCTTGAGATTTCCAATAAAACTGTGATATTTCTTTAAGCGTTTTGATGCCTGAAGACTTAATCAAATTCAGTGATATGAAAATTGGATATCTTGATCGGAAGTGTCAGAGACAAGTAAGGATTTCTCAATCAGATGAAAATCCTCAGATCCGGAAGACTACATAAGAACCGGATGTCTCGCTACAACCCGCTGAAGGCTAAGTCATTCAAATCGGAAGACTAGCGCGGATCTCCTTCTCACCCGGAAGTCTGAAAATGACTCATCCGGATTTGTCAGCTAAGAATCGGAAGACTCACCGAGACCGGAATTCTCAGAAAGCGGACAATTGAGAAAAGGCTTAGAAATTATCTAAGTCCTGAATGAAGAAATTCTACCCGTTGGCAAGGAAAATCAATCTCTTGATTTTCAACGGCTAGATTGAAGATAATTATGCTGATTCAAGAACAAATTACTCGAAGACAAAGTCTGGGCCTCTAAAATTAAAGAGCCTGCCCAGAATTCCTAACAAGCACTAGAAGACAAACAGAGTAAAGTGCTATAGTCTTGAATTCTTGAACAACGGCTAGAAGCGATTTTGGGAATCCTTTCTCAACAATTGGGTACGTCCAAACACCCACTTCAACGAAGAATCTTCAAATCACAATCTTCATTCAAAATTGAAGCCAGCAAATGCACGGATAGTCTATTATAATTCAACGGATAGATTATCCAATCCAGCTATAAATAGCATCCTTGGAAGACTGAGAGAGTACGATGAGATACGTTGATACAACAACACAACGAAGCAATCACAAAAGCTATCTCATCCACAGTTAGACCAAAAGCTTGATAAAGAGAGATTTCTAAACTCCTTATCCAGAAGCAAACTTCTCCTCCTTCCAAAAAGCTATAGTGTAAACACTTGAAGGTTCTTGCCTCAAGCACCACACCACGTTGAAGGATATTACTTTTGATCAAACTTATTGATTAAAAAGGGGTAGGTCAACTCTCTTACAAGTTGATCTTGCAAGTCTTATTGTTCGGATCTTGCAGTTGTTGAAGAAGATTGACCTTCGAAGGAACAACAAAGCCAGCACGAGTGCAGTAGCACATTGTCTTGTGAAGATATACCGTGCAGAAATTCACACAAGTGTAATTGTTGGTTCATTATTCAACAACCAACTACATAGTGGATTTTGAGGACGTAGAAGGATTACCCCACCTTCGAACCTCGTTAAAGTTTGCGTGTCTCTTCTTATCTTTATTCTTACTTGCAATTATATTAACTGTGAAAACTAACCTATCCATATTGATTACTGCTCACTCCACCCACCAAATTCCGCACACAATCTAAAGTTCACAAAGACTCTAGATTAACACTCATTTTCACGTTTTCAAAAGAAACGAAAAAGATTTTAAATCTGTAACAAAGTCTATTCACCCCCCCCCTCTAGACTTTGTATTTCACCACTTTGGG